>CM071630.1:34951770-35023305 GCA_036419045.1 Scirpophaga incertulas
AGTAATGTTTTTGGTGACCATAGATAGTTAATACCTAATTGAAGTAAAAACAAATGTAGCTATTTACATACACATACAAAAAATCTCGAATTTTTATTGTAAAGAATTAATTAAAAATGTTTTCAAAGTTATTCTTTATAGAATATAGTAGTTATGTTGATTATATCCCAAAGTGAACATATCTTCATTCGAAACTAATAAAATAAAGGGATAAAATCAATAAAATTACTTCGCTAATATGGCTGACCAACGTAAGCTACATCGTCAGTCAAGATATGTAAATGTTGACCATTACTAATTACTGATGCTCGTGAAAATATTACTTTAGTTATAAACATATAAAACAATTTATAAAAATAAAACGGTATAAACGCGCTACAGTTCTCTAAAAATACTAATCTACAAGTACCTAAATACACCAACTAAGTTTCACCACAATGCCACGCTTCAGAACTCACAGATTTTAGTAATAAGATAAAACTCCAATGACAGGATCCCTCAAGATACCTATTAATTAAAGAGGTAGAGTTTGGAAAATACAAGGATGAAACGATGAAAAAAATTATAATTATTATCACAAAAGTTGTTTGAATAAAATATGTGTGTTTACACCATTGCAGTACTTAAGACACTTAAGTGATGATATTGCCAAAACCGAGCTTTTGATGTCCACTTCTTTTTTTTATTAAGGAACAGCAAACAGCCACAAAATACAAAAAAAAATACAAATCATTACACAAAAGAGGTTTAAGACTACTCAAACCCCTCCCGCCCCTTTCAAGCCTCACGTGATTAATGGACAACCCCTAACGCACAACGCTATCCACGTGTTACACAATGTATAAACTTATATATAAAAATGAATCGCAAAACGTGTTGGTAAGCGCATAACTCAACAACCTCTAGACCAATTTCAGATTTCAGCCAATTCTTTTTTAAAATATTCGTTGAAGTTCAAGGATGGTTATTACGGCCAGAAAAATTCGAATAATTATCGGAAAAATCCTAAAAACAGCCCCCTTTTCCCCATACAACGTTTTCTAACTAAAACGGACAGTCAATTTGAGCTTTATTGTTATTGTTTAAAGTTTATATTGCAAGCACTCACTGTTGTCTACGCAAATATAGGTGTGTTCCTAACATCTGAGTCAATTTGTGCTTTATTAACGCTATATAAAATTGAAATTCAATCATATCTATCAAAACAGTGTGCGTGCGTGCGTTGGAGCACAGAATACATGGTTGGAGGATTTAATGTCACGTTCCAAAATTGAATAGTCACAAAATGTAATAGTTCATTTGAATCTTTTTTTGGAATTTGGTTGGCTATGCGGTATACTGCCACTTTACAATTATTTTTCAAATTCTAATTTGACAGGACGAAGTCTGTCGGGTCCGCTAGTAACCAATAAAACACAGTCGCGAGCCGCTGTATAATACTAACAGTCAAAAAATAAATTTCAATTATGTTACGAAGTGGAACACAAAATAAAATAAAACTATATACGACTTAAACAACTAAAATAACACATAAAATTAAAAAAGAGATTAACAACCCTGCAGCTCTTTGAAGATAGACTTTTTTCTTATGTAATCTTCGGAACATAATGCTATTTACATTAATGTTGTGGCAACAAATATAGGTAAGATGGTAACTAGAACAGAACCAAGTGGAGAATCAAGTTGCAATCAGGAAGTCTGGAAGGAGGTCCCTTCCTGATCAACAAAATCAAAGTAATCTTTATTCAACATAGGCCTTTACAAGTATTTATTGATGTCAATTCAAATTTGAGAATAGGAGAAAAACAATTGAACAAGGAAACCATAATGGTTAAGCCGGCAATAACCGGCAGCGACTACATTCTGCGTGGAACCGAACTCTTACATTTATGTGTGTACTTTATCGATGTTGGCAGCTCTGCGATCGACTTTCAAAAATTGGATGTTTAGGAAGCCGTGACCTCAAAGTCACCGCTGACTATTTAGTCAGCGGTGATTTCGAAATCGCATTCGTAATTCAAAAATAGGTCTCCAGTTCTCAAATCGGAAGAGCGTTCTCGAAGAACAAGGAAGCATTCTTCTCGAAAGTACAAGCAATAAACTCTGAAAGTTTATTTTTTCAAATATTTTCTTTTCAAACTTCATTTACTATGAGAAATGCACAAATTAGAATGGAATAGCCTGTGATCAAGGCAGTGAAGAAGTATTTCTGTAATACGGAAAGTGTGGATCGTATATGAAAATCTAAGGATTGGTTTAATCTGAAACGTGTAATAAAGTTAAAGTTAAAATTAATGTGGGATTGACTCCGTAACATCGAATCAATCCCATACTTCGTATTCCGATACTGGAATTATTTCCATAACGAAACACATAGCCCCATTTCTTAATCTAGCCTACACATTCACATGGCATTGATAATGTCTAGATACTAGGACTAAAATTTTAATTACTCGTGTGAAATCCCATACATCAAACTCGTAAAAACTACTACCCAGCTACGTAAAAAAAGCTTTATGTTAAAATCACTTTTGATGTACCTTCATAACATCAGCCCAAAACAGTATCTAAAAATGTTTATCGTATAATTTATCTGCGGCTTACTTTTAATTGAGGACTGTTTAAAATTACAGGAAGAAAATAGCCGGTTCTTTCCTGTGGGTACAACGTCTCCCGCCGAAGACTTGTAAAGAAACGGCGAAGCAATTTTAACATGCAAAAATAATTGGTGAAATCCTATTTGAAGAATAACATTTGATTTTGTATATTTGATTGTTGATATACAAATATTACTTAACCCGAGCGTAAAAAAATGCCTCGCTGCAATTATATCGATCAGCATAATGTGTAAGCAATATACATTAGCGAGTTTAAGGGCAATCACCTGAGCACTGAGCACTAACCTTGAACAAAACCTACATATGCTCACGAATGGCTGACAATAGACACTTCAAACCGAATTCGTAACGTAAATTGCACATAATAATAGATCATTTTACTATGAAATTGCAGTTCTTTCGCTTGTATTTGAAACTTTTTAAATTTAAGCGACATTGAAATTGTATATATTTTTGCATTAATTTTTAAACCTGAAGTGCATATTTTGGTTACAATGAAATATCGGAATTAGGAAATATTAAACTAAAAAAATATTGTTGCAGTTGTTTTAGAATTTCTTTTTTTTTTATTTTTTTTCCATACGGTGGCAGACGAGCAAATGGCCCACCTGATGGTAAGTGGTAACCATCGCTCATGGACATCTGCAGTGCCAGGGGCACAGCTGAGCCGCTGCCTACCTGGAGAGAAATACTCTATTTAAGCCTCGTTTGAAGTTAGACATATCGTAACGCTCAGGAAACATCGCAGCTGGGAGCTCATTCCAGAGTTTGCATGTACGCGGAAGGAATGAACGCTGAAACCGAACTGTACTAGACAAGATCAGTTCCAGGTGATTTGGATGAACTCTACAGATTACAGATTTCGTACATTTTTGACTATAACTTAATGATAACTAATTTTCTTGTCTTCAAAACTATATTATTACATAGATTAATGTCTATTGACGTGTGTGTAAAAATTTAGTAATAAAAGAAATAAAAATAATTAAAAAAAATAAAACCAACTTCAAAATTGTACGCAACTAACTTACCTACGTATCTCTAGAAATAATATAAAAGAACTAAAAAGTAAAAAATAAATACGATAACTTCTGTCTTAAATAAACTAACTTTAATTATAGGAAAGTAAGAGTGATGAAATTAAAGCATACACATTTATCTAATCAAAAACGTTAGCCCTCCCCGCGCACCGACTTCGCATCGACATAAAAACATACATACTTACATACACTTGAAATTTGGCAGATTTGTTCAGACGCTGATATAGACTATCATATACGAAAACTGGGCAGTTCTGGAAATATTACATACGTATGTATGGAATATTTCCAGAACTGAATTCGAATTGACAACCTCCTGTTTTTGAAGTCGGTAAATAAAGCAAACGTTAGTATGGAATAAGCAAAATTCTTTGAAAACTTCATACAAAACAGCAATTTCATATACTTACCTCCGAAAGCGTAACTACCTATAACCTTCTCAAGTCTCTTGTATAAAAAAGGCTATTGCATTATTAATGAAAAGATTGATGATACAAAGTCCACTTGTATCCTAGCAACACAATCAGGAATCGTGCAGCAAGTAAACACCACATAAATCAATATTGCTTTTCAATAGGAATATAACGTGAAAAAAAAATACGTGTAAGCTAATTAGGTATGTTAAATACAAACAAGAGGTAAATATCGGACTGGAGACCTATTTTTGAATTACGAATGCGACTTCGAAATCACGGATGTGACTAATAATCACCGATTTTCAATAATTCTTATTTTTGAATATCACTGATGTGACTACCTTAGTGACAGGTGTGATTTCATTACGGGTGCCCTCACCCAGTCGTAATCAAGTCATACTTGTGGAAATGTTATCTGTGTTTTGTTTGATTTTTCAGTCTATATATACAATATATATATATGAATGTAGCACATATATATATATATATATATATATAATATATATATATATATTATATATATATATATATATATATATTATATATATATATATATATTTAATAACCATAATGGTTAAGCCGGCTGACTAAATAGTCAGCGGTGATTTCGAAATCGCATTCGTAATTCAATCGTCGGTTACTTATGCTTAGAAGATGTACTATTTGTATTTCTATCATCCATAATCCAGAGAGACGATAAAAAATAAGAATGAACGTTTTATACGTCTCACAGTATGGGTAATTTATACTAAATCACTATTGTGGAAACACTCACCTTTATCAAATAATCGCAACATTACAAACGCCTACTAATTTTATAACAGCATAATACCGAAGCTGAGTTTTTATGGTTAATTTTTCGAGAGTTACATATTAATTATTGTTTTAACACTGCACATGTACAGATAGAACGAGGGTGGTGACTGCACTGTTTAAAAATTTAAGTTACATTTTGAGGGGGGTTGCTATCGTCATGCGTCACTGATCACCCTACTTCTGTACACAAGTTTGTATGATAACGATGGCACGAATCAATCGTCAAGGGATAGAGGTAACGCTATGGCGTTTAGGGTAACATTCTTCTAAATGTTAAAATATCCAACTGAAAAAATATCAAAAATCACAAACGCTTTGTTACGCGTACTAAGATTTAATGACAAATATCCAAGTGGCATGAACTGAAAATGATTTAAAATCTACAAGTTATATCGTCCAACGGCCGCTATGTAAACAAAATCAAGCGTTATGTAAGAAAGGTAAAGTGATAAAATATCCATGTATTGCAACGTTTAACTATAATCATCATCATTTCAGCCAGTAGACATCCAGTGCTGGTCAAGGTCTCAAGGATCTCCATACTGATCAGAGGGGCTATCGCACTAATAAATCGCAACCGAAACGCAACCGAACCGTTCGGCTTAACCAATCCGAACGCCACAATATCACGTCATCTTTTTTTTTTTTTTTTTTATAGGATAGGGCAGCAAACGAGCAAACGGATCACCTGATGGTAAGCGATAACCGTTGCCCATGGATACTCGCAACACCAGAGGAGTCACAGATGCGTTGCCGGCCTTTTAAAAGGGAATAAGGGGAGAAGGGGGGGTTGGGCCTCCGGTACCCTCACTCACTCGGCGAAACACAGCGCAAGCGCTATTTTATGCCGGTTTTCTGTGAGTTCGATGACGTGATATTCTAGCTCTCGGATTGGTTGAGTGGAACGGTTTGGTTTCGTTTCAGCTGCGATTTGTTAGTGCGATTGCCCCCCAGTCCTACACTGCTAGCGTCCAGCGCCTTCTTGCACTCCTCACCAACCAACCTCACCTCGCCTGCCAATCTAGTGCAACGACCGGACGGTGTCCGGCATATGCGTGCCGCTCAAAGTAATGATGGAAAAAACGTATCTTTGTTGAGATTGGATCATTTGCATCCGGTTCAGTATAAAGATTCGAATCAGTAATTTGCTTCATTTGTATCAGTGACTCTGAACCGATTTAATCGGTTCAGAGTCACTGATACAAATGTTATGATATCTGATATATGATCATTTGTAGCAATGACTCTGAGTCAATCGTTTAAGCGTCGCGTATCGAATGAAACCAAGATGCAATTGAGCGACGTGATCCGAAGGGCTCCCACTCTGAACTATGTATTTATTTATCTCAATCGTGCGAGCGCCGCGTGCCATTTGAAGCGCTGTTAGAGATTTGATTACGTGCATCACTTGGAAGAAACGACTCACTGAGTCGTTTCTGTAAAGATTTACACATATCTAGCTGAAAGACTTTTCGTCGGGACGTCTATAACTATAGTTATTAATAACTATATAGTTATTATTAACTATAATATTATTAGAAATACGTCATTATAATGTGTTTCTGTAATATTTCGCCCCTTGACATCATTCGTAGTTCAGAGCAGAGACCACAGAGCCAGTTGCGCACCTTTATGTCTAAACTAGCTGTACCCACGACTTCATTCGCATGGAATATAATAAAAAAGTTAATTAGTTTATTTATTTTAATTAGCACTTTATTTTTTTTTGTACTAGCTTTATGTTTTCCGAAATAAAAGATTTTTTCTAAAATAAAAGTAGCCTAAGATACTCCTTATTACATCAGCTACCTGTCAAAATTGAATCAATAAAAGTCAAGCCAATAAAAGTCTTGTCAAAATCAATCCAGCCATTTCAGAGATTAGCCGGAACAAACAGACAGATAGATAGACGACATTCCAGTTTCATTTATGTGTATAGACTTTTATATGACTGACTATTATTAGTAACTAGTACAAATTAGCATTATGCCTTAATTAAGATTGATTTTTATTACGAACAGTATTAGCTAATTTTGCAGATGCCACATCGCTCACACCACAGAACACAGAAAGAGGTCTGTGGCTCACACCTTCTTTTCATAGATACCGCAAACTATAAAGATAAGCTTGGTTTGTATGAAAACAGCCTCGCGTGGATCGCAACTGGCATTGCTTTTTCAAAAACTGAACTTAAAAATGATATTTTAACATCAGAAAAAAAATACTGTGTCTCATATCATAACCGTGGATCTGCAGTGGCAGTGAGCAAAGAATATTGGACTAACGGATGTAGCAGACATATACCTACTGGGGCACATACATAGCGTCGGTGGGCCATCTACAAAATGAACTGACAATTTTGTGATTCAACAACGTTAACCACAAATTAAAAAAAGCAAAAATAATGCGCTAGACTTGACCTCGGCACTGTGTGGTGCATAGGCACACATTCACACATACTTACACACACACACACACACACACATATATATAAGTATATATATATATACACACCATATACATACCATAAACACATATACACACCATAAACAGCAACCAATTAAATATATAAACATATAAATTTCTTTTAGTAGTTTGTGTATCTATGGGAGGAAGGGGAGCGTTGATATGTGTATTTAATATACGTTAGGTAACACACGCGCCTCTTGTTTTTTTACCAAAACGTTAGAAATGCTTATTTGAGCGTTGTAAGTTGTAATATCTCAAAATTATCGCGGGGATAGTTTTATCGGTCGTTGAACCTTCGGAGGCGCCTACGCATTGACGTCACATGTTACACACAGCAACACTTCAAACTCTACACGTAGACTTCTTAGCTCTTATTGCGCTTATAATAGCGGTGATTTTCGTATTGCAAATGTAATACTTGACGTATCGCTGACTACATTGTTGACTTCTTCAGTTTATTATTGAATTCGTGATAATCGACATAAATCATTCTAAAATTAGATATAGACTTTTACAAAGTCCGCGATGGATAAGCCAAGGAGTATTGTGTGTATAATAGGTTTTGATGAATATAATTGGCATAACTGTGTATTTATTTATTTAATAAACAACATTTTAACAATACCCTCAAAGCTATAATTTTACTTATAAAATCATAGAATAACACATGGGCTAAATATCTACTAGTTTGATTGAAATGACTAGACAAATTCCGCATACATTCTGAGTAGCCAAGAAAAAAAATTTAAGACAATTTTAGTCCGATGTGAGAGAAACTTTTGTCTTTGACAGAATGTTGCGGCGAAATCAGATGGCGCAGACTGAAACTGAACGAAATTATAAATGAAGTTGAACGTTATCCCTAATTATATTTCATAGTGTAGGTATTCATACCGCATAGGCACATTTTAATTTTTATCAAAATCAAAATAATGTTTATTCAACATCGACACACAATTATTGGCGGCAAAAGAAATTTAAAAGTAAGGAAATTAAGTTTCTTTGCTTAAGTACCTGCCTCATTTTTATGAATGATCCTTTCCCCTGCCTTTATACATATACAACGTACATTCTTACTAATATTATAAATCGGAAAGTGAGTTTGTTTGTTTGTTTGTTCCGCTTTCACGCCGTAACTACCGAACCGATTGCTTTGAAAATTTGCAGACGTAAAGATCCGCATTAAATAATAGGGTACTTTTTATCCCGGAAAAATCGACAGATCCCCGGTGCGCAATAAAGGCTTCGCTCAAAAACTACTGCACAGATTTTCATGCGGTTTTCATCAATAGATTTTGCGGTATTTTTTTATCTCGGAAAAACGGATAGTCCCACGGGAAGCGCGATGAAACCATAAACCGACTTCCGCGCATATGTAGCTGTGGGCAAAAGCTATGACCCTTAAGCCTCTATAGACCCGATCCAGAAATCCACGCGGGCGAAGCTGCGGACAGAAAGCTAGTTAAGAATAAAATAAATATTTAGGATCGTGTTAATAAAGATTTTGAAATCTAGTTTAGTTAATGTACGTTGTCGTCGTGTTCCGTCTTTCAATAAATTATGTACATAAGTTAGAACGAGAAAAAACTTATATTATCTATGTCAGGCTTAACATTATTAATACAGGCCAGAAGATGGTACGGATTATATTAATTACCTACTTATGTTTAAGCGAATATGTAACAAACCTATCTTACATCTCATTTGCGATCTTACTCTCACCTGTTCCTACTTTGATATTCTGCTGATAAGCAGATACTGATTTGATAATCTGTGAAAGTTATAAGTATACAATCTTCATTTACTGGCCCTAATGCGGATTTCACTTGCTTATAGATTAGAAATTTGAGATTTCTTCGATCGAGATATGAAGAAAGAGTTTGTCACTACAGAATAGTATCACTGTAATGCATAAGTTGTTTTTTTTTTTTTATTTTTGACGATTTCGCTTAGAGCAGTCAGAATTTATGTATATCTGTGTATTTATATCCTGTGAAATTGTGCAGCAGACATGTTTGGAGTGATTTTTTTTAGATGCTTTACTGGTCTGGATTATAGTCCTTTAGGCCATGTCTTGTATGATGTTTGGAGTGACAGATCAACGAGTTTTCAAGTCTATTCATAGATAACCACATTTTACTGATTAAAAACAGTGTTTATAAATTACCATAGATTAGTTATATTGATAATATTGGGTTTGATTAACATGCTTACACTAAAATATTAAATAGTATTATGAAATGATAATTTAGACTCATAATAAAAGTGCCATTTAAATTCTATTATGCCAACAAATATAATTGTTAGTTGGATATCAAAAAATCCCTCATTAGACCGGTCAGCCACGGGTCTAAATACAAATTTCCGTAACAACACCACAGGTATCTCCTATGGGAACAGAGATTTGAAGCATTTTTTTTCTTCAAGAGAAGAGAACCTTAGAATACTTACAACGAAGCACGAACCGTGCCCAGAATAACCCCACAGCCAAGTGCCGCGGAGATTACTTATGTCGGAATCGATACCGGCCGAGACTGCTTGACTGACACGGCACACCAATCAGTCTTAGCCTAAGAGCTTTGGTCCGAGTGATCTTATGGAATGAGAGTGACCGCTCCTCAGGAGAGGTCGTGGTGCTATGAAACGATAACATTTATATACCCTAAAATATAATTGTTTAATATGTCAGTTATCCGAAAGAATTAAAATTAATTGTAGGATATAGGCATTTAATATCAGGTAAGAGGGTCTACAAAACCGTAAAATATGGCAAAGGGTCTACGACATAAAAACGTTTGGGAACCTCTGGTCTAGATGACTTCACGATTCTGGTCTTTAATCACTACGAACGAGGAATGTTTTGGATGATGCAGACTTCAGGAACCTCTGGCTTTAGACTATGTCTTTTAGACCTTCAAGTAATAAATAACCAACTTGGCAACAGAAATCAATACTGTTTTCCAATAAAATTGACTGATACAGCGACACTAATGTCTCTTGAATTAAAAATACATATTATCAGCGTCTGATGCAAGTGCATTCGTACTTTGTATCTTATCATAACTGTTTTTTTGAATTGCGAATAAACTGTCATCACGGGGGACGTGCCTGCCTAGCCCTCGCATTGCAGACGCCACGGCAATTCCAACTTATAGCACTTGAAATATTTGCGATTTTCGTATTGCAATGGTTAAGTTAACATGTCGTCATCTGTACTTTGTTATCTAATAAATGCTGTCGGGGAAATAGTTTGGTACTTTCAATATCAGTTATTTCACAATGTTTGCCTCGAATTTATTTTTATTTTATACAGAGATTAATTTAGATTTAGAATATGGTTTTTGTGAAGTAACCTCTAACCTTAAATGATTGTGGAAGAAGGATGAAGAATTAATCAGTAAGAAACCTACAATTTAACGCATGATTTGTTTTTTTTTTAATGTTCGTAAAGAGCTACGCAACTCGTTAGCGTATTAAGTTTAATATGTAAGGAGTAGTGGATTTTTTTTCCTCAAGAGTGGAAGGCTGAGAACCCTCACAAGGGGCACGAAACGTACCCAGGATGCCCCGCAACGACAAGTGTCATGGAGGTTATGTTGGCCTCCACACGACCAGAACGGTCTGACCAGCGTGACCTACCAACTAAAGTCAGCCTGAACCTTGACCATAAGGGCCCCACGGCTTGAATGGAGAGAGGAGTTGTGGATAAGCTTACAACGTTGGTATGTACATAATCCAGAAAATTATATAAATGGGGACGTTCAAACATAGCACGGACCACGTACCCGTGGAGAAAAATATACTAATTAATTTATAATTAATACAGTGGAACCTCTATCTATCGTTTTGAAAGGGACCTATTGAAAATAACCATGAATGCGGGAATATAATGAGAATGTATATTAATTAATTACCCGAAAACAAAATAACATGATCAAACCGAATTAAATCTTATTCTTTACCTAATATAATTATTATTATAACTCGTATTTACATCAATAAAATACATTGTTATCCAACATGCTAGCATTAGATCATTGACTTGATGTTTTTGTTATCGCCAATTTTTTTGTTATTGATGTCCAACTAAAAATATTGTGATTAGGTATTTGGCGAGGCGTGTGTCTGGTATCTTTAGGGGCTCGCGAAGATAAGACAAGTACGCAAGGCTTAAAACGCGGCAAGGGATATTTTGATTATGATTGCAGAATTGTTGTCACACGAAGATTTATTTTATTTTTATTTATTCGTGATATTTCGTTATGATTTCGATAATGAAATTTGACTCTTAGGAAATGCATAAGTCACACTAAAAGTTTCCCGAATTGGCCACTTACATAAATAATATTTAAAAAGTTGACATTTGAAAATGGAATCCTTTAGCCGTGGAATATAATTTGCTTAAATGTTACTTTGTCTCACATACCTTAAATCTCTAGACAAAGTATCAATAGGCTATTTGACAATGCGAAAAATAAAGTGTCAATTACTGTTAACAGTATAAATTAAGAGTTAAAAAATTATTATTTATTAACGTAAGTTGAAAATAATGATTAATTTATTTTAAAATCCGTAAATAAAAATTGCATTTTTTAAACGTTTGTCACGTGACACAAAACGCTCCTGATTGGTCAAATTTATCATGACGTCACTTGCTTGTAAACTTCGTTTGCCTACTTGTGTTGCGCCTAGTTGTGGTAGATTATCTACGTTACATTAAGATTTTCTTTATTATGCATTGTTTTTTTTTTGTTTATTTGCACTATTTTACAAGTACTTTCAACCATGGACAACGATTTTGTAAAAGCAGACAGCAGAAACCTGCCGCAAGTCGACGCAATCATGGTCGGATTATTTTTCAAGACTTTTATGATTCGGAGCTAAAAAATGTAAAAACAGCAAAGTACTCGTAAGTATAATTACACTTTACTGGTAACTTAAATTATATCATAAGAAAGTGAAATAATATGAACTTCCACAAGAACTTATATAGGTTATAAATAATTAAGTTTGTTTGGCACAATTTCGAGAACATAAATGATAATTTGTTCACGTTACGTCGGTTATTGAATGTCTTCGCATTGTTTAACAAGTTCCATTCTTTGCCGTTTGACAAATGCAGATCGGCAAGAACCAGCATCACACATTCTTTTAATGCGATCTGGCTGGCAATGAAATTTAGAAGGCAGAACTTTATCTTTAAAAAATTATTTTGACTGAAACCCATTTTGTACTGATAGTAATTTTTCATGTTATTTTCCATCTGTAACGAACAAACAAGTTTTAATCGGGATCTTTTAGTGTACTGCATATTGATACCATAGGACTCTGTAGCTACAAATTTTAACAAAATATTATGGAAAACAGCGGAAATATTCGAAGTGAGTTGCAAGAGACATTCTGTTAAAAACATTAGAGGTATTATAACCTCAAATCAATAACGAAAATATTAACATTTTGAATGTAATTAATTATTGCAAAATATAAATATTATGTTTACTTGAAAATGATCTTCACAAAAGAAAATATTTGTACTATTCGCTATGTCATTATGATCCCTCCGAGAAAGTAGCAACCACTTTCGGCGCACTTCGATATTCTTTGGAACACTTACAAATAGTTTTTCCCGAGTTTTTAACGACATATTTCATATTGTACATTTTGGAAACTGCACACCATTTGTAACTCATTTTGTTACATAAATCACTGATAAAAAGTAAATCCACTCGCACTTTCGTTTTTTGTTTACAACAAACAAATATATATGCCAGTTGTCACAGATCAGAATACAGGCAAGTGACGTCCCGACCTCACTGCAGCGCCATATTGTCAAAGTAGCGTTTTGGCACACTATTTAAATATTGAATTTTTAATTCGATGTTTTTCAGCTAATATATACCAGAATTAAAAATAACAACTTTTACTGGGTTCCTTAGACTCTACTGCATAATATAAAATGGATTTTAAAAACCTGTCAAATAGCCTATTGAAATAGTTAAGGTTTCGAACGAATTTCAATACTATAACATAGAGAATATATAAGTTTACAACATCGCGTTTTGAAGTGTGGAAAACTCGTGTTCCAGTCAAATATTTTAATAGCGTTTATTTTTTCAAGTCTACTCATTTACGTAGTATTTTTATATAAAATGAAGTCGTAAATTTAAACGGCGATCATCAAATGTTCTAATTTTATATACAAATTAATAACGGTAAGACAATTATTTATAATGTTCACAATTCTCAAACAGGAAAATTAATGTCATAACAAAAGACTAAACGTTGTTTTATGACCATTCCTCTACAACAGATTAAGTACCAAATTGTGTATTATTCTTGTACCTACAGTTCAACGCGATACAACATTCATCCTCATCACCTAGACGCTTGGCAGTCCACCACAATGTGTTTTTCCAGGAATTTTCTGCAACGCACTACTAAACTGTGTAATGAATTGTCGCCTGCAATATTTCCGAACCGATGCGATATCGAAACCTTCAAAAAAAGAGCATATTCCCATTTAAAAGGCCGGCAACGCATCTGTGACTCCTCTGGTGTTGCGGGTGTCCATGGACAACGGTTATCGCTTACCATCAGGTAATCCGTGTGCTCGTTTGCTGCCCTATCCTATAAAAAAAAAACAAAACGATGTGTCCAAGAGTCCCGTCAATAAAAGCCAGTAGGGTCATTAGGACCAAAGGCGTAGGCTGAGTTTAGTCGGTAGGCCTGTTGGGTCGAGCCGCCTCGATTCACCAGGAGTCCGACATAATCAACGCATCCCTGCTTGCCTGTTGCGTTGGTATCCATGATGGAATCTCAGCCTCCTCTCCTGAGGAAAAAAAAAAGAAAAAAAACGTGTCCAAGAAAATTTATCTCATAAAGATACAGAAACATTGCTTGTCACCACAGCTCATATACGCCCCCAATGAGTGACACGAGCTTACCCTAAGTTAGACTATGATAGAGGGTCTTAAAAATGCTTGAAAAAGATCTCGTGATGAATTGACGGCACCTAAGCTAATTTTTGGATCTAAGCACAATCCTCGAAAGAACTCTTTAGTTATAAGTGTTATACGCAGTGGCACAATATGTGTTATTATTAAACATAAAGCTAAAAGACATCCAAAATATCATATAGAGGAAATATTCGAAGGAGTTGGTAAATCAATTGGTGATTTACCAACATCGGACAATCTTTACGGTACTCGTAGATGATCAAAGAGGTTCAAAAAATATTTGTAATTTTTACAATGCTCTTTTGTAACATAGAGTTACGTTGTATAAGAATGAAGCATCAGTCTATTGTCAAATAGATCTGTCTGTTTAAGTGAAGTGCAAGTGCTAGAGCTAGTATTCCACGCCCATAAGGAATGCGGTCCTATTTCAGCTTTTAGCCATGTTTTAATTACCTCCAGTATATTACCAATATACAGTTCTGGTCCCACTAAAGGTGTTCTCAATCCCGTTGGGATCCGACTTCCTTCGTTTTAGGGAATGAGGTTATACTGTCATGTACTACTTTAAACTGTCATCAAGAAATAATGACTGGAAGCATTTTGCCTTACTTTCCTTAATAATAATATGTTTAATCTTTTATTGTGTGAAACAAATAATTCATCTGTGTATCTATCAATAATAAAGCTTGCAAAATTAAAAAGTTAGAGTTTAAATTTTAAAAAGCTTTTAATATCAAATACGAAAGTAATATTTTACTATTAACAAAGAGAATATAATCGAAATATATCATTCATGGCTTTGAAAAATTACATTCGCGAACATCATTTCAATTTCCATAAATTACTTCGTTGCCGCATGGTGTATCCCAAAACGTGCGTGCCGGGAACCGAACTGGGTCACAATAAGCGTTTACGGCAATGATAATCTCGTGAATAATGAAAACTGCTATAGAACGTAAATCGGACAGACTTCGGCATAGATAACTAAAAAGGCAGTGTTTTTGATTTCTTTAGGCGTTGAGCAATCTGCGAGAGCCATCTGCATTCTAAATTCAAAATCATACCGAGTTATTTTTATATGAGTAATTTAAAAATATATTAACCAATTGGAATTAAGGGCAAATTTTGCTGCCAAGTTTTCGGTGCTAGGCTAGACAAAAAAATAGGGTGTCTTCTATTTCTTTTCCCTACGGAGAGGAGAAGCTGACAATCCTCAGGATACCACAGCAACCAAGTACCGCGATGATTGCTGATTCCTGATTGCGACGTCTCTATCGGAATGAACTACCAACTAATCTCAGCTTGAGATGTTGGTCCTAATGACCTTGATAAGGCGTGATCTGATAAGGAAGACCCTCAGACCGCACTCTCTGGAGAAGGCGCATTCAACACTGCCCCTTAAAGAGACCACATGCGTACAAGTACATAGTAAACTACACTGCACCCTCTACTGAGGAGCTATCGCTCTCACTTCAAGGCACAGGGTCATGAGGACCAAGGCTTAGGTTGCACTTGGTCGGTAGACCACGTTACATGTATTATACGCAATAGCATATATACATGCATATCTATTTGCCCTCACGATTTGCCTATATGGTTCTTGTTATGTATAGTTAATACTGGCCATAAGTGTTTGTCTTTGACATTGTGAAATTGTCTGGTTTGTCAATAAATGAACTTATTGGAAAATGTTGTATCATTTCATTGGCGACGAAATAAATTTAATTATAAAGTAAATAGAGTTAAAAAAGAATTACAAAAGGGATAAAAATGCCAATTGGGAAGATGGAACAGTTTGATGTAACAAAAGGAAATTGGAAATCTTATAAACAAAGGTTAGAACAATATTTTATGGTTAATGATATAAAAGAAAATTTAAAGGTAGCTACTTTAATAACAGTTATTGGCGAAAATGCGTATGATTTGTTAGTTGATTTATGTTCACCGGACGAACCGGCCACTAAAAATTTTGACCAATTAGTTGAGATATTAGAAAATTATATTCAACCGAAGCCGTGCGTTATGGCTGAAAGATACAAGTTCCGACAGAGACGACAAGAAGCAGTAGAATCAATTGCTGTTTATACGGCTGAACTAAAAAAAATGAGTAAATTCTGTGAATTTGGTTCTGCTTTGAATGACAATTTGAGGGATCAATTTTGTTGTGGAATCAAATGCGAATTTACACGTCAAACCTTATTTACGTATGATAAGTTAACATTTGAGAAAGCGTATGAGGTAGCACTCAATCTTGAAACAGCAGGGAAATGTTCCAAATTAGTAAATTCAACTGACATACAAGCAAGAGGAAGTACAGCGGCAGTGTACGCAGCAGCAATTTCTTGTACAGTTTGCGGGAAAATGGGGCATACAGGTAAAATTTGTTACTATAAAGAGTGGCAATGCAGAAGATGTAAAAACAAGGGTCATTTAATACGGGTATGCCCCCAACGGAAACAAAATTTTAATAGACATGTGAAGAATATTCATTCATTGCGGGAACATCGTAATGAGATAGAGCAAGTGAATGATAGTGATCATGTATCAAGGCATAGCATAGAAGAAGGTACGTTCACGTATTGTACAATAAATAATTTAGGTTGCAAACCAATAGTTTTCACATTGGTAGTGGAGAATCAAGAACTTATGATGGAAATTGACACCGGAGCAGCGGTGTCGTGTATTAGTGACAAGTGTTATTATGAAAAGTTTCCTACACTCATATTAAAGGATGCAGATATTATTTTAAGATTGTATACGGGAAATAGTTTCAAACCGTTAGGCTTTATACAACCATTAGTTACTATTGGAAATTTTTCAAAAAGATTAAAACTGTATGTGGTAAAGGATGGTAAGACAGCATTATTGGGTAGACAATGGTTATATGAATTCAATAGGACAATACCTATTTTTAATGATTTATTAGGCTGCAAACATTTAAATTCAGTGAATACAGCATTTAATATTAATTCCTTCATTGACAGATATAGCGATGTGTTCGTTGAAGAATTAGGACGCTTTAATGGTGGAAGTGTACGTCTGAATCTGCGAGATGGTGCAACTCCAGTTTTCCTTCGAGCAAGACCATTGCCCTTTGCTTTAAAGGAACGAGTCGAAAGGGAATTGGAGTTAATGATTAGCGATGGAGTCATTGAAGCGGTAAATACATCGGAATGGGCTACTCCTATTGTGCCGATTGTTAAACCTAACGGTCGTATTAGAATTTGTGCTGATTACAAGGTGACAGTAAATCCAAAGTTAGAAGTAGATAGATTTCCCTTACCCACAGTAGAAGAATTATTATCGCATTTTAACAAAGGTCAAAAATTTACTAAGATAGATTTGTCACAGGCTTATTTGCAATTAGAACTAGAAGAGGAGTCAAAAAAGCTTACGGTTATAAATACACACAAGGGATTGTTTAAATTCAATCGCCTTGTTTTTGGGTTAGCTTCAAGTCCAGCAATTTTCCAAAGGCTAATGTCCCAACTGTTCGGCGGTTATAAAAACGTAGCAGTTTTCTTAGATGACCTATTAATATCCGGCAAAAATGACCAAGAGCATCTGGAAACTTTGCATAAAGTATTTAATAAACTGAGTACTTACGGGTTAAAAGTAAACAAAGATAAATGTTTGTTTTTCCAAGAGCGTGTCGAATATTTAGGTTATGTGATTAGTGCAAAAGGGATTAGTACGGATAAACGGAAGATAGAGGCTATAGCAAAGTTAAGGAAACCTAGTAGTGTAACTGAATTACGCTCGTTTTTAGGAACGGTAAATTATTACGGAAAGTTTGTGCAGGGAATGAGTTCTGTTTTGTCACCATTATATGACTTACTAAAAAATAATGTGCCGTTTGAATGGTCAGATGATTGCGAGGAAGCTTTTAATTCCATTAAAAAGTTATTAAGTAGTACGCCAGTGTTAATGCATTTTGATTTAAAATTACCTGTAATTTTAACATGTGACGCTAGTGCCCAGGGAGTAGGAGCTATTTTGAGTCATAAGTTGAATACAGGAGAAGAAAGGCCAATAGCATATGCGTCTAGAACGTTAAATAAGGCAGAAAAACACTATTCTCAGATTGATAAGGAGGCTTTAGGAATTGTATTTGGAATAAAGAAATTCCACCAATTTTTGTACGGTAATAAATTTCTTTTAAGAACAGATCATAAACCATTGTTGTCCATATTTGGACCAAAAAAGGGAATACCTATTATGGCAGCAAGTAGGTTACAGCGTTGGTCGGTTTTGTTAGCGGCTTATGATTATGATATTGAGTTTGTAGCAAGTAGTTCTAACACTGCGGATATACTATCACGGTTACCGCTAATAGAGACTGAACCTAACGAAGATGATTCATACCAGTATCTTAATTTTTTAATAGATAATAATGTATCTCCGGTTAGTCACACAGACATTAAGAGAGAAACGGAAAAAGATTCTATTTTATCCAAGGTTATGTTTTATGCAGGAAATAGCTGGCCAAACTGTAATGATGAGGATGAACTGAAACCTTACTTTAATCGACGGGACCAAATATATATAGATACCGGTTGTTTAATGTGGGGATATAAGATCGTAATACCTAGTAAATTACGTGGACCATTACTAAAGGAGTTACATAGGTCACATCTTGGCATGGTAAAAACAAAAAGTTTGGCGAGAAGTTACCTTTGGTGGCCAGGCATAGACAGAGATATTGAGGAAATGTGTAGGAATTGTTTGACTTGCGTCTGTGAAAATGCGGCACCAGCAAAATCACCACCTCAGCCGTGGATCACGCCTGAACAGCCATGGCAACGGTTACATGTAGATTTGTTAGGTCCTATTAACGGTCACATATTTTTAGTAATTATTGATGCCACTTCAAAATGGATAGAAATTTTTAAATTATTTCGATCGAATGCATGTTCAGTTATAGGTCATTTACGAGAAACTTTTGCTAGATTTGGCTTGCCGCGGTGTTTGGTTAGTGATAACGGTCCACCGTTTACTAGTACAGAATTTGAAGATTTTTTGAAGCAGAATGGTATACAACATATGTACTCAGCAGTATATCATCCGGCTTCAAATGGTTCAGCTGAGAGTGCTGTAAAAATTTGTAAAAATGCAATTAAAAAAGCTATAAGGGATGGTGTGGAAGTTGACGCAGCTTTACAGACATTTTTATTAGATTATAGGAATGTTGACCATACAACAACATGTGTTGCTCCGGCAGTAGTTTTACAGGGACGACGGTTAAGGACTCGCTTGGATTTGTTAAAACCTAATATAATGAATAATGTAGAAATAAATCAAAGGAAGCAAGTGAAATATGCTGGAGGAAGTGAAAGATTATTCGTAGTAGGCGAGAGAGTATGGGTTAGAGATTTTGGAAGAAATGCCGATCCTTATGTAAGAGGGGTGATAATGGAGATGCGTGGATCTAGGAATTTTGTAGTGGAAACGGATGATGGTAGGATTTTAGATAGACATGTAGATCAGTTAAAAAAATGTAACAGCACAAATTCCAATAATTCTGTGGGCAATAATATTAGTAATAGTTTACTACAAGCGCCGATTGTAGATAACAGTATCCGCTCAAATAGGGCCGAATCTATCACCAGTGCCGAGCCGTTGCCGTCACGATCGGCAGAACCTACAGTTAATTCATCGCCCATAGTGTCACCCGGAATATCAGTCGTTGCACCACCACCATTAAGGCGATCGGCCAAAACTATCAAACCTCCTCAGAGATTTGAGTTTTAATTAAGTGTAGGGGTGTTATGTATAGTTAATACTGGCCATAAGTGTTTGTCTTTGACATTGTGAAATTGTCTGGTTTGTCAATAAATGAACTTATTGGAAAATGTTGTATCATTTCAGTTCTTAGAACTTAGGCCCAGGCTGAGTTTAGTCGTCAGGTCCCGTGTTGAGACCGTATGGCCGTTTCATTCATTCATCATCACAGCCCATATACGTCTCCACCGAGGGGCACGATAACAGACAAAAAACGTTTGTCTCTTTAAAAAATACGTTTTAACGTACATAATCGTCTTAGGCCTATTGTAAGCAGAAACATAAGCATACCAAGACTTACAGTTCTGGTGGACTATTCTATTGGAGTAATGAAACTGTTAATTTTCTTTTACTTCTTGGCCGATGGATATTTGTTTGTTTATACAAGTACGTATCATGTCTCAACATGATTCCCTCATCACGCCCATCTGAAAGCGCCGGATTACTAGAGTGACGGATTGCGGGAGTGGCACCGACGGATTGTGGCGGCCTGGCGTGCGCAGCTCGAAATACGGATCTGCGCGCGCCAGCGGGCCGTCGGTGCCGTACTCCCGCACCTCGAAGCTTGGCTCCACGGGAAGGAGGAGGTCACCTACAGCTTCGGTGAGTATCTGTGTCGAATAGGACGGGAGGGATCGACACATTGTCACCACTGCGCATCCGACCTCGACTCGGCCCAGCACACGCTGGCGGAGTGCCCCGCGTGGGCCTCCGAGCGCCGAGTCTTGGTCGCAGAGATTGATTGCGGCAATGCTGGCGGACGAGGGGGTTGGAGGGCTGTGGCCTCCTTCTGTGGAGCAGTGATGCTCCAGAAGGAGGCCGCCGAGCGGGGTCGGGAGATGGCCGATCCCGCCTCGAAGAAGGCGGCGCCAGGCTCGGTAGCACAGCTGCGGCGCCGTCGCGGATCGCCGGCGGGCGCGAGGAAGTCGCGACTGCTACGGCGACCCGGGATGGACCACGCCCCTTCCGTGGCCGGGGGGCGTCGTCGGTGGAGGAGACCGGGGGAGGTAGTAGCCTCCCCCGAGGAGGGCTTCCCTCTAGGCAGGGGAGCGGAGGCTGGGGGTTCCCGGAGGTGGCTTGGTGTTCCCGGGGGCTCCCTACATGCCTGAGGAAGGCCATCCCTGAGGTTTTTAGTGGGTAGGCCTCCCCCTTCTGGGGAGGAGAGCCCCACATAACCCCGGCTCGCCACAGCCGGGGTGTGCAATTTAATGCATTTTCCTCAGGGGAACAAAAAAAAATAAAAAAGAGTGACGGATTAGTGCAGTGCCGGATTAAAGAAGGTCTACTGTACTATATAATGAGCGTATTTAGAAAAAAATATTGCTTGGTTTATGACTACAAAGTTTGAGTAGTAACAAATGATGATCGTATTCACGTATACAAATACATCATGCCACCCACCGTGAATAACCAAATTATAAAATTGTCATGAAAACGGTTCCGCCTTCGTGGCTCGCAGCCGTCTCGTATGAAGTCGCGAACTTGTCGCTCGTAAATAAAACTTTATGTCACGTGTCAGAATTGCCATTTTGTATAGACTATGTGTAGGGGTTATATGAAGAATCACAGAGCAAGGTGACAGGAGTTCCGTAGGTTCCGTTGAAGCAAAACAATGAAGACATACATAACAATGAGGACACATTTGTGACTAAATTAGTAACGTTTAAAGATGAAATTTGTTCAATATATATCTAATTCCCAATTCCCCAACACAGTCCCCAAATGTGAAGTTTAAAGTGATAGTCAATTATCATCTTGATTAGTACACAGAAACTTCGAGTGTTCGTGAAAAGTTGTAGTGATGCTGGCTGTTGCCAATTTCTGTATTGCACATTTTTTTTGACAGCGCTTTAAGCCAAAATTGTACTAAGAGCGCTGTCAAAATAACGTTTGGAAAAAATTGTTATCATCTTTTGCGGACATAATTTGTGAAATTTTATAAAATGAGTATTTTTAAGATCAAGTCAAAATAAACAAACAAACAATTCTATATTTGTGTGATCATTTATGTACTTGCGATTTTGTGACATCAATAGTATGGGAACCTACTATTTTCAGAGATTGTAGAATATTATTTCAATATAATATTTTTACAATCTCTTTCAAAATAGTATTTCATCTTTTAGCTTATTGCTGTTGGAGAGTTTGGTATAAACTCTATGGTAGCTTTAGCTTGTCACTATGGATTTTAAAATTTGATATATATTTGCGGTGTTCTACTTCACTTTATTATATAGAACTTCATCCTGAGGAACATCGTTTGATTCACGGCTTTTCCAACTTGGTAGCAGAATCGTGTGAGAATAACAGTGCAAAATGGCTAATTCCAGTGTCGTAGTGCCATTTGTGGAAAAATTATTCGGTATGCAGAATTACGCTACCTGGAAATTCACAATGAAGATGGTGCTGATCAGCGACGACCTGTATGAGTGCGTAACAACTGACGAAAGTGGTAAGGCCTCATGCAGTGACCGGAAGAAGCAGGAGAAAGCTCTGGCGCGGATATGCATGTCGGTTCTACCGTGCGTATTTTCCATTGTTAAGAATTGCGAAACTGGGTTCGATGCTTGGCACAGTCTACGGAGGGCTTACGAAGACAAAGGTTTGAGTCGCAGATTAGGCCTTGCTGTAATAATAAGTTGTAAAGATAAAATTTTACAATAAAAGCGTAAAGAAACGAATAGCAAATAAAAATAGAAAATTTTAGGTTTATCCATGTTACGCTTACATTGACTTTCTTTCTGCAAGTACATAAAATTAAACTACTTATTCCGAGCACTAGTGATCATCACATATTAACTTTGCAATTTCGGTTCGGATGAAAACAGTATTTTGTGTCAATCAATTGCAATCGCTGCAAACAAATTTCAACCTTATTGAAATTACTGCGATTGAGTTGCAGACTTTTTTCTCTTGACAGAGGAGGCTGAGAATCCTGATGGATAGCACCTCAACCGAGTGCCACGTTGTTTATGGCGGACTCCATACTGATCGTAGCGGCTCAAACAGAATAATCTTCTAAACTGAGACCGACCCATAAGGTTGATCCGGCTTGGATGTAAGTGTACATATTACAGAATAAGACTCAGCGGATTTTGATGAAAGTTGATATGTGGTTAGTTTAAGATGAAGAAGCAGGATTTTTTTCATGATGATTTTTCATGATAAATATATTTTCCTATGGGAAAATCTAATAACAACACCTTGCCAGGTTTTGATGATGATTTTTATGAAGCCAGGTTTGAGGAACATAGGATAATTTGGAAAATGCGACATATCAAGGTCAAAGCCGCGGGTGCAACTGTAATCTATAAATGTGCAATCTAGTTCTGTTACTGCGGGAAGTGGAAAAACAAGGGTTTGCGTTTTGTCTCCAAGAAGTACATATAATAACTACGAATACAAAATAAAATGCTTTATATAATTAAAAATATACATATATTTTCAACCATGGTTCAAATATGGAACCTTTAGGCAATACCTACGTAAAAAACAATCCCGTTAAAAATCGTAGGAACTTACATCAAAAACGGGAGCGCTCGTCTTCATATCGATTGTGCCAACTAGTGCTTACCGCCAATCTCGATTCGGGGCAATCGTATAATCCGAAATACTCGAACTGCAATCGAATGAAAGATTGCACGGAGTGCGATATCCGACAGACACTGTTTTGGCTGAGTGCTTTCCGCGGCCAACTAAAGTTGAAAGCAAAGTTCTTAAACTTGAATTGGATGAAGCGAGTCATTACTGAGTATTTATCCGCCTTATGATTGCCATTATATTTATAGACAATGTAAACTAAATAAACTTTTTTTACAACACAATAATTGAATAGATGTTTTTTTTTTATTTTACTGCACTCTGTTAATTGTAAAATGTAGTAGAAGCAACAGTGTATTTTTCACTTATTACTTTTGAAGATACAGTAAAATGCATGCGGCGCTGTCGCGGATCGCTCAAACTTGCTCCATACTGAAAACACTACAATCGTGACGCTATAATTGTACAAATTCGCCTAATTTGTATGAGCGTAAAACAAAATTCCCAATAAGTTTGTTATTTGTACGTTTATATGTATACTTTGTATATTTAAAAATTGTTACATTCAATCTGAGACAGCTTTCGAAGAGAAATGCAACCGTTTCATAGAAATTATGCAAAATGAAATATTTATTTATAAATATAGCTGACATTTGTATTTCGAAGTATGTCAAAATAGAAAATGAAATGTAATCTATACTAATCTTCTTATATATAAAAATGAATCGCAAAATGTGTTGGTAAGCTCATAACTCAACAACGCCTGGACCAATTTGGCCAATTCTTTTTTGTTAATGTTCGTTGAAGTTCAAGGAGGGTTTTTACAATGAGGAAAATTCGAATAATTATCGGAAATACCCTAAAAACAGCCCTTTTATTTTCCCATGCAAACGTTTTCTAACTAAAACGTACAGTCGAATTGAGCTTTATTGTTATTGTATAAAGTTCATATTGCAAGCACTCACTGTTGTCTAAGCAATGAAGGTGTGTTCCTAACATCAAAGAGTCAATTTGCGCTTTATTAACGCTACATATAGTTGAAATTCAATCATATCTATCAAAACAGTGTGCGTGCGTGCGTTGGAGCACAGAATACATCGTTGGAGGATTTAATGTCACGTTCCAAAATTGAATAGCCACAAAATGTAATAGGTCATTTAGACGTTTTTTGCGATTTGGTTGGCTATGCGACATTATCTATAAAATAATTAGGAACAAAAAACTGCCACTGTACAAATCTTTTTGACAGGACGAAGTCTGTTGGGTCCGCTAGTATTATAAAGAAGTAGTTTGTGTTTGTATATTTGTTAAATTGTAAGGGATAATCTCGGGACCTACTGAACCGATTTTATAAATTCTTTCACCAATAGAAAGCCACATTATTGCTGAGTGTCATAGATTATATAAAAAACCGAAAAATAGAAAGGCTTTTACGTGGTAGACCGTTTTGCAAAGTGAATCGGAGAAAAAACGGACAGCGGACGGCGCGCGATGGCTTCGGGTTTAATTCGGTTCGCGTTCGTGCTCGCTTCGAGGATTATTAATATTATGCCCAACGAAGTGGGCACGGGTCAGCTAGTCACATAATAAAAATAAATATATTCAGTCGTAGTCATCTAGACTATTAGGTAATGTAAAAAAACATCTATTGACAAAAGCCCTAAGCGATGACTGGTCTCCACTGGGCGGCGGACGTGTGTGTGACTCTCCTAGCAAGAGTGCCAGGCCTACCTACTAAAACCTCCCGGTGTTCTCCGGTGGAATGACCTTTTCGGTCCTAGCATAGAAATTAAAATAAGATTATCAAAGGAGATGTCCCATATTGGTTTATAGTAACTAACTCGGCTAAATTTGATATATTTGGATAGAAGACTCTAAAAGAAAGTAACCGCCGTAAGTCATGTTATTTTCAAGACCCCCGATTTTTAATAATTCGTATTCTAGTATAATAAAAAAAGAAATATCTTTAATGCAATAATTACACATTGCTTGAAAAAAAAAATATCAACAAGCCTTTTAAAAATCTAAATACATACATAATAGCTTTAATGAACCAAATATTTCTAATTTTGAGAAATTTTTAACTAACAAAATATAGGGACTGCTATGTTACTTAATGTATGTTATCTAGAACCAGAAAAAAATATTAATAAAAAATCAACTGACAAGTCACCACAGACACCTGCTGTCAATGTCATAGTTTTGATTTTATGATTATGATCAGACCAGCAATAGTATATTAATCTGTGACATAGAGTAAGATACCGGTAGTCACAGATCAATAAAAACATCATTAAGGTGTTGCCATATCTAATATTTCTTATAAACATGTTTTATTTATTTAAAAATAATTGGGGGTGGTAAAAATATTTCTTTTATTTGTTTCATACTTCATATTTTTTCGGCTTTCAATTTAATGTAGTTTGGTGTTTGTTAGTTAACGCAAAAAACCAACCTCCTTGTAATAAGAGGACATCTCCTTTCGAACAACGATATAAAATTGATTTTATGACATCTGTATAATCCTTAGAAAGTTAGTAATAGTAACCACATTAAGGAGTACCATCTATCAAACATATTTCAATTTAAAAGCTCAGAATGGTTAGCTTTTCAAGCTTACACAAGATATACCTACATCACGAAATTCACGAACTCCTTTTGGTTCAATAGCTAGTAACGCACGGAACTGAAGCATAAACGATATTGCAAGCCTATTCCTTCACCGCACGTCCTGGCAACAAAGTTGGCGTTCCGAGCTTATTTCCGTAGACACGCACGCTTCAGTCACGGATTTCGTATCTTTACAATACAAGAGTGAGGAAATAAATAACTTGTAAAAAAATAATAATTTTTTACTAACAAACACTAATGAACCGATATCACTACATAGTATAAAACAAAGTCGTTATCTGCCGTCTGTCTGTCGCTATGTATGCTTAGATCTTCAAAACTACGCAACGGATTTTGATATAGTTTTATTTTTAATAGATAGAGTAATTCTAAAAAAAGATATAAAAAAATAGCTTCCGCCCGCGGCTTCGCGCGCGTGAAATTAGTTTTTGTCAATCCAGCCCCCCTAGACAAAATGCCTTTCTACTTGCGTTTTCTATAATAGATAACATAAAAAATGTCTGGAACTGACATTTCCAGTAGATACGTCACGTGACTTGATGACGCTGATAGAAAACTCGCAGACAAGATGCTAACTGTGTTTCTATTCTATCGCTAGTCTGTGTTCTATTTTGACAGTAGAAGAGTTCTATACAAATTCATAGACAAAATGTAGTTTGTGACGTAAAAAATAGATACGGTTCTATTCTATTTCTACTCAACAAAGCGATTGCTCATACCCAATAGATTGGTGATAGATTGTTTGTTTGTTGTTTTAAAATAGTGTGTTTTTGCCAAATTATTCCTATAAATGCACATGATAAGGCTTTTGTGGGCAGCTCATACCGAAGAAACGTTGATTCGGCGTAGAAGGAGGGTTCAAAATCGACGGCAGCTGGAAAATATTAATGACATGCCCGAAAGTTTATTTATCGAACATTTTAGATTGAATAAAGAAGTGTTTTTAAATTTGTGTACAGATTTAAAAAGAAGTACGCACGTTCGAAATGTTTTGAAGTTCCTCCTAATGGCATTTTTTCTCTTTAAGCAAAGGGAATTAAGGCGAAACACGGTAGATTATTTTCTATTTCTATTCTATTTTCTACTGTGACGGTAGACACAGCCATTCTATCAGTAGATACACTTTGTCTAGCATTTTTCGATAGAAAACGCTTAGTCTATTATAATAGTAGAAATAGAATAGAAAAGACGCGCGTGATTTTTGTCTAGGGCTACTGGGGGACAATCGCACTAACAAATCGCAGCTGAAACGAAACCAAATCGTTCCACTCAACCAATCCGAGAGCTAGAATATCACGTCATCGAACAGATGACGTGATATTGTGGCGTTCGGATTGGTTACGCCGAACGGTTCGGTTGCGTTTCGCTTGCGATTTATTAGTGCGATCGCCCCTCTGGTCTCTTATGTCTAAGCTACCAAGATTTATGGTCTTATCTTCAATTCAACCTCTATTTCACCCCCACACTGGTATAAATTTTAAAATGCTAAAACAAAAGATTTTTTGTTTCTTATGACGTGAAATTTGACAAACTTGCATACTAACTTTCAACCCTTATTTCTCCCCTAGCTGGTCGAAATTTCAAAAATGCTACAACAAATGTTTAATGATTTCTTATCAAGTGCTTAAATATAAAGTTTCATGGTTTTATCTTTTAAAATTGAGAAATCCCATACAAATTTTCAACCTCTATTTCAACCCCTTCATCCCTTTTTTTCGAAATAGAAAGTTGCCTATGTTCTGTTTCAGGGTCTAAAGATTGTCTGTACCAAATTTCATCAAAATCGGTTGCGAGGTTTAAGCGGGAAAGCGTAACAGACAGACAGACAGACAGACAGACAGAGTTACTTTCGCATTTATAATATTAGTTAAGATTAATACACAAATGAGGCGAACTCAAATACAAAATATTAAAAATTTTCTCTGAAACTGCTTATTAGTAAGTTATAAATTTTGTGAGGATTAAAAAAAAAACCGAAATATATAAAATGCAGAAGCTTTACTAACGAAGTGGTTAAAAAACAAAATAATAGTCCATGATGTTTTTATCGATATAACTAGCGGACCCGACAGACTTCGTCCTGTCAAAAAGATTTGTACAGTGGCAGTTTTTTGTTCCTAATTATTTTATAGATAATGTCGCATAGCCAACCAAATCGCAAAAAAAGTCTAAATGACCTATTACATTTTGTGGCTATTCAATTTTGGAACGTGACATTAAATCCTCCAACGATATATTCTGTGCTCCAACGCACGCACGCACACTGTTTTGATAGATATGATTGAATTTCAACTATATGTAGCGTTAATAAAGCGCAAATTGACTCTTTGATGTTAGGAACACACCTTCATTGCTTAGACAACAGTGAGTGCTTGCAATATGAACTTTATACAATAACAATAAAGCTCAATTCGACTGTACGTTTTAGTTAGAAAACGTTTGCATGGGAAAATAAAAGGGCTGTTTTTAGGGTATTTCCGATAAATATTCGAATTTTCCTCATTGTAAAAACCCTCCTTGAACTTCAACGAATATTAACGAAAAAGAATTGGCCAAATTGGTCCAGGCGTTGTTGAGTTATGAGCTTACCAACACATTTTGCGATTCATTTTTATATATAAGATTTTTGTTTCTTAATACAATTATGGAAAAATGGAACCAATGATAGCAAATACGGAAATGCATGACATGATAACAAATGACATGAAATTAATTACTAATTATGTGTTATTGTGATGTATAAGCTATAATATTGTAAATTATTAAAATCGAATCAGTAGTTTTTACGTGAAAGAGTAAAAAACAGAGTAACAAGTAGTAGGAATTTTAGTACGTAAACCGCTAACAATGCGACCGCGCATATCCAATTAACATTAAAAATAAGAAATAAATACGCTCTGTTTACAGGAAGCTTTCCTTTAAGATCACGGCGTCCACGGATGTTATTACTAACCAATTACTATTAAATGGATGTCGATTATCGTCCTCATCAGCCAATCGCTTGTTTACAGAGGTAACTTCGCACCAAACGTATCTAATTAGCTCTAAACTAACTTGTTATTGTTTACAAATTAAAATATTCTTAGAACTGTTGGCCGAAATTGTCGCGTATTTAAAAATAGTTCGTTGAAAGGAATTTATTGTTACATTGGATATTTTTTGTTAACAAGAGAATCTATTACTTAATAAAGGAGAATAGAAAAAATAGAAAAAAGAGAGAAATTATTTAGATTTGTCAATCAAAATTAGCGTGGGATGGTGGAGGTTATATACACGTAGATACATTACTGCTTTACGAAGACAATTGTCACACTGAATCATAAGAAATCAGCAAGCGAATTGCTTAATCTGTTAGATTCAATCAAATTTGATCGCAACAGAGTTATAATCAGGAGACCTATTTTTGAATTACGAATGCGACTTCGAAATCACCGATGTGACTAATAATCACCGATTTTCAATAATTCTTATTTTTGAATATCACTGATGTACACTGATGACCCACTCGTAATCAAGTCAGTAATCAATTTCAGTTGTGGAAATGTTATTTGTGTTTTGTTTGATTTTTTAGTCTATATCTACAATATATATATATATATATACTAGCTTTTGCCCGCGACTTCGTTCGCGTGGACTTCAGGTTCGTCCCGTCTAGTCTAGTATAACGATATGGCTTATACATCAAAATAACATATAGTGGAATAGATGATAGATATTTTTCCTACTTATTTCGTCATATTTTGAATAATTTACACAATATCTTTATAAATTGTCGTATATATGTTGTACTGATGTATAGGCTATATTATTGCAAAATTCCATTAAAATTCATTCAGTAGTTTTTACGTGAAAGAGTAACAAACATCCCCCTATACTTGCAATCTTTCGCGTTTATGATATTAACTAGCTTTTGCCCGCGACTTCGTTCGCGTGGACTTCAGGTTCGTCCCGTCTAATCTAGTAATAAGTAAGAAATACGGTAACTAAGCACTGCAGAGCCCTAATCATAGGCCTATAGGTAGCTACTGCAGTATGCTCCTATAAACTACATTTAACGATCTTTTTCCTAATGTGTTTTTTTACGACCTCACATTAGAAACCTCAAAAATTGTAGCCTATGTGTTATTCTGATGTATAAGCTATATTGTGGTAAAGTTTCATTCAAATCCATTCAGTAGTTTTTACGTGAAAGAGTAACAAACATCCATACATCCATACTTACAAACTTTCGCCTTTATAATAGTAGTAGGATATAGTAACCATAATGGTTAAGCCGGTAATAACCGGCAGCGGCTACATTCTGCGTGGAACCGAACTCTTACATTTATGTGTGTACTTTATCTATGTTGGCAGCTCTGCGATCGACTTTCAAAAATTGGATATTTAGGAATCCGTGACCTCAAAGTCACCGCTGACTATTTAGTCAGCGGTGATTTCGAAATCACATTCGTAATTCAAAAATAGGTCTCCTGGGGGCAATTTTAAAATATATATTCGCAGCGCGTAAGTCGCAAATAGATGAATATTTACGATTCAATTTTAAAATAAGATAACAAATGTCTTTACTATGAAAACATTTATAATATTAAATTTATAGAATATCGTAACGTTACATTACGGAGAGCAATATGTGTACTGTAGGTACTACATTTACTTATACAGTCATCGACATTTGTATAACGAAAACCACCGCTATTACAAGCCACATAAGAGCGGTCTTAAACTTAATATGTAAAGTGTATTATATTAGTTATAAATAAGTGCTACTTTGGGAATTAAAAATCGTAGAAATAAGCCCCACCTTTTTAAAGTATATAACTGAAGTGCCTGTTCTTCATAACACAATGAATATGTATTTAAAAACATAAAAGACGCTCTCAAATTTAGTGTCAGAATCGAACACACTAGAGCGTCTGAAGTAATGGCATCCGAATCTACTGTCAATACGTGATGCGTCCGTGGGACACGTGTTCACCCTGACTGTCCCACGTTGCATTGTATAAGCTGCGTAGGTTGGGTCAGTTTATGCTTAACTGATAATATTTGTCGCGTGCTATGGCATAGAGTACATACAAGATAATCCTACATTTAATAACCTATATTTCTTTGTCTTCTTATAAATCATATTATATTGTCTATTCCAAAGAATAAATAACCATAACAGTGCATTAATATTAGCTCTAACAGGTTTACCTATAAAATTGCTGTTCTAAAACTCTTTTTTTGACGTACAAAAGAAAAAGTTAATACATATATAACAAGACTCATGGTATTTATTAGTCAGTTTAATGTTTGTAGCTGTGCGTATAAAAGTTTTATTAAGTGCAAAACTTAATCTTGGATTATAAATAATTAGGGAAATAAAAAATCCCATAAAAACTGGCAATTTAATGCATTAAGACCTATTATTACTTTCAAATTACATGACATATTATATTACATGATATATTCAATTACATACCAGTTAAATGGGATATGTAAATGACTTGGCGAGTATCGATAATAACGAATCTGGAAATAACAAGGTTGACCTGTCCAGTTTCCAAGATAACGAATCAGAAGCAAATCGCACTTACGGTATTCGATATAAGAAAGGTAGAAATGATGTTTGTATTCTAAATCCACCATATTACGATCAAATTATGTATTTTATACATTAAAAAGTATCGATATTAATACTCGTCTATTAGTGGATTCGCTTTCATCAAGAATAATATATATTCTGATGTTGAATTCTATCGTCACTCAACACCCGAAATTGCTGTTCTTGAGTTGCTTTCATCATCCTCATCATCACCACAGTCCATATACGTCTACACCGAGGTACAAAATCTAACCCTAATTATTTTACGCCTTAATCAACCACGCTGGCCCAATGCGGTTTGGTTGTCTATATTTGACTTTCTTCGCAGGTGTATGGATGTAAGGTTACTGTGACGTTTTAATAAAACTCAAGCAGCGCGTACGTAGACACAAGGCGTGCAACGGAATAGCGCTCGATAGTCTGTGGAGCATTATTGACGTTTGGGCTTGGTGGATGCGTATGACTGCTTGGTCAATCTAAAATTATTGTGTTTTATTTAAGAGTGTTTGAAGTGTTCATAAGAAACAATAAAGGACACCACACGTGGCGACGAGCCTTCAAGTAAGTGGTAATGCATAAAAACAAACAAAAAGGGGGAAATATCGAACCCACCCGGTATTGAAATCACAACAAAACCACCCCTATAAACACGAAGGCTTGAGTCATATAATGTGTGTTAATCAAGGACGGATAGACATGTATTGTTAGAGCTGATACTTATTAAACACATTTAGATTAAAAAACTCACGTCATAAAAAAAAAAAACAAAATCTGTTCTGTACGTAACTTAAGTTGTATTACGGGCAATCCGTAAACAAATTTTGGCCACCATTTTAACTAACACTCATCAGTTACCTACGTACATAAAATAATGTACGTTTGACCTTATGCATACCTACTATTCATATAGTGAATAGTCCTTAGTTTCACTGATAAACATAATATCTACTACTACTGCTAGGGTTATAGGGAAACAAGTAAATTTTAAAAACTAATGCTTCATAATGCTATCTTTTAAATAAAGGAATTACACCTAACTACATAAATATGCAACATCTCCATTAAGATAAATTTGAAATTACTTTCATATGCATAGTATAATTACATCAATTCCTATGAGGTCTCCACTTGCCGAACCTAGCACATTAAGAGGTCAGAATAGGAAAGTGTAAGGGTAATTAATTATATTGTATTTACTCATTACGGATATTCTTATCAATATTTTTTTTAAACGAAATGTCCTTGATTACACTACACACAATACTACATACCAAATCATATTTTGCCAAGGTGCAACATAATGCTAATGAGCATTAAATAATAGGCATGTATACTAAAGAGTAAACCTACTAAGCCTACAACCATATTTTGCCAAGGTGCAATAAAGTGTCAAGGAGCACTAAAGTTGATCGAAGGTGAATTAATGTACCAAGGAGTACCTACAATAAAATGTAATTCATCACTAAACATTTTAACATCATGTGGGCCTAACTATATCCTTATATCCATCAACCTTATTGTACAAGTTTATTCAGCATTTTCATTGCATTATTATAAAAATAAAATATATAAAAGTTCAAATCTTATCCGAATGTTGACTTTTTGTATCTTGACCACCGATAATGTTGCTGTATTGTGTTGTTTCTTATCTTTCAAAAAATGATTGTCAGTTTAATATAGTGACAATTATCATAAAAGTTTATTTCACATTACAAAATCATATTTATACAAATGGCGGACTTAATGCTATATGGCATTTTCTACCAGTCAACCACTGGATTTAGCAGAGTCAGTGGTGGTGTTTTGTAATTAATTGACCTAACTACCTTACATGTTTTAAGATAATCTCTTTGGAATAAGTAAATGCTATATTTTATATTAATTTATGTATCCACATAATGCAATGGAGTATTACTTCTAATTGAAATAATGTTATTTAGCCAGCATTTTTCATTTACCTACTGAATTTCATGTACCTAAGTTAAATAATGTTCTTATAAGACATTTATTTGCATTGGGTTTGTTGGATATAGTGTAGGTACTAACTGATAAAATTGATTAGGGTAAAAAATTGCTGAAAACAATATACATGTTGTGATACATCAGCAAATGAAAAATCAGCAACCACAAAATTGCATTTTATTGATAATATAAAACAAAAATGTCCAATCACCTAAGACAATGGCACCAAGGGTGCAATAAAAAGGCAAACCTTGTTTCAGGTCGCTCAAAATGTCCAACCTGCCACCACTTGAAACCTTGCAATGCGATGGTGATTCCATGTCTTTGGGATTGCGCTGGGATAAATGGTTGCGAGCCCTGGAAATATATCTTCTGGCTGCTGGGATAGACACAGCCGCCAAGAAAAGAGCTACTCTTCTTCATATGGGGGGAACAGCTTTACAAGAAATTTATTATAATATCCCGGGCGCACATATTTTAGATTGTGACGTTACTGATACATCTGACGTATATAAGACTGCCATAGATAAACTCAACGAGTATTTTCTACCTAAGCAGAGTAGAGTCTATGAACGTCACTTGTTTAGACTCCTAAGACAAGAACCTAGTGAAAAATTTGACAAATTTCTTGTAAGGTTACGCCAACAAAGTAGAAAATGTTTTTTTACTAATGAAGAAAACAACCTCATCGACCAGATAATTGAGAAATGTAATTCTGTAGAGCTCAAAAAGAAAATGTTAACCTTGGGCGATGACATCACCTTGGACAAAGTTATAGCAGAAGCCAATGCAATGGAATCTGTACAGCGACAACTAGCCGATTTTAACGGTAATGATCATCGAGTCGTTTCTACTGTAAACAAAGTTGAGTCAAAACTGGATGATTTACAAAAAAAGGACTGTTCTCGTTGTGGTAGCACAAAACACAATGGCAATGATTTATGCTGTCCGGCTAGAGACAAAAAATGTTCCAAATGTGGCTACATAGGTCACTACATGGCTCAATGTCGAACAAGAGCCAACAAACGGAAACTTACACATCGAAATGGCTCCAAATTACCAATAACATACAAAAAGACAAAAAATTCATTGACACCATTCAAAGATGAGAAAAAATCAACTCCTTCATCTCCCGCTAATATAAATTATATTTTTTATCTAGGAGAAGATGAAAAAATCATATGTAAGATTGGTGGAGTTGAAAATTTAGAACTATTAATCGACTCAGGGAGTACACACAACATATTGTCAGATAAAACATGGAGGTATTTAAAAAGCCGCAATGTCATAGTCTGCAACCAAGTTGCCAATCCGAATAAAATATTTATGGCTTATGGTAGTAATGTACCTTTGAAGGTCCTAGGCTCGTTCGAGGCTTATGTCAAAATTGGCTGTGAAGAAAAAAATTGTACATTCTATGTTATTAAAGATGGCACCAGAGATTTGCTGGGAAAAGATTCGGCTTTAGAGCTTAAGGTTCTGAAACTAGGACTAAATGTAAATATGGTAAGTGACAACCAGAAGACTGATGTTTTTCCTAAATTTAAGGGTATCAAACTTGATATAACTATTGATAACACAATATCCCCTGTAAGCCAACCATGTCGTCGAATACCAGTACCACTTGAAGAAAAAGTCAATAAGCGAATAGAGGAGTTAACTAAACTAGATATAATTGAACCAATTGACAAACCATCAAAATGGGTCTCGCCAATAGTACCAGTTTTAAAAAGTAATGGTGAAATCCGGCTTTGCGTAGATATGAGGCTAGCTAACAAAGCAATACTCCGAGAACATTATCCACTTCCAACCATGGATCAACTCCTTCCAAAGTTTAGGAAAGCAACAGTGTTTTCAAAACTAGACATCAAAGATGCATTTTATCAGCTAGAGATAAATGAGGACAGCCGTTACATCACAACCTTTATAACACCCAGAGGCCTTTATCGTTATAAGAGATTAATGTTTGGTATATCGTGTGCACCTGAACTATTCCAAAAAACTCTAGAAAACATCTTATTACCTTGCGAAGGAACACTGAATTTCATCGATGACATTATTGTATTTGGTCAAAATGCAATTGAACACGAAGCTCGATTAAGTCATGTCCTTGAAGTCTTAAAAAAATACAACGTTAGACTCAATCAGAAAAAATGCATCTTTAATGCTAAAGTTGTACAGTTTTTGGGACACGAGCTGTCTGGAAATGGGGTAAAGCCTTTAGACTCTTACATGAAAAGTATTGACTCATTTAGGGAACCTAAAACAATGGAAGAAGTTCAAAGTTTTTTAGGGCTTTTGAACTATGTAAATAAATGGATTCCTAACCTGTCAACTATAACAGAACCCATTCGGAAACTTTTAACACTTAAAGTTGCACAAAAGGCTGATCTATCAGAATATTGGAAAACTGACCAAAATGTGGCATTCCTTGAACTTAAAAAAATATTGAGAAATATACCAACTTTAGGATACTATGACCCCGAAGATAAGACACAAGTTTTGGCAGATGCAAGTCCCGTTGGCTTGGGTGCAGTTTTGGTACAAACTGATTCTAGAGGACCTCGGGTCATAGCATTCGGAAACAGAAGTCTTACTGATGTCGAAAAACGCTATTGTCAAACAGAAAAGGAGGCTCTAGCATTAGTTTGGGCAGTGGAACATTTTCACATTTATCTTTATGGTAGAAAATCTTTTGACTTGATTACGGACCACAAACCTCTTGAAGTCATTTTTGGGCCAAGATCTAAGCCATGTGCTAGGATTGAGCGCTGGGTTTTACGTTTACAATCTTATAACTTTAAGGTTGTTTATCGACCAGGTAAAACCAATATTGCTGATCCCCTATCCCGTTTGTGTCAACCCACCAATATAAAACCGTCTAAAGATGAATATCACATTAATCAACTGGTTCAATACATAAGACCTCATGCGATTCCTATGCAGACCTTAATTGAAGCTTCAGAGTCAGATGATGAAATTCAGTTAATTAAAGAAGCTTTGGACACAAATGTTTGGGACCCCTGCATTAATAACTATCGCATTTTCCAAACAGAGCTTTGGACTCATGATGGTATCTTGCTTAGGGGTGATAAAATTGTAATCCCAAAAACCCTCCGTCAACAAGTATTGGACGCCGCTCACGAAGGTCACCCAGGCATTGTGGCAATGAAAGGGCGATTGCGCACAAAGGTCTGGTGGCCTAAGATAGACAAAGACGCAGAGGCTAAAGTTAGAAGTTGCCGAGGGTGTACACTTGTTTCTGCGGTTAACCCACCGTTACCCTTAAAAAGACGAGGTTTACCAGAACAAGCTTGGCAAGATGTTGCGATGGATTTTCTAGGTCCTCTTCCCTCAGGGCATTATTTGTTAGTAGTTATTGACTATTATAGTAGGTATAAAGAAATAAAAATAATGAAATCAATAACCACCAACGATACAGTAAAAGTATTGAAGGAAATGTTCTCAAGGCTAGGCATTCCATTATCTATTACCGCAGATAACGGAAAACAGTTCACTAGTCATGACTTTAAAGACTTCTGTTTGGAATTAGGTATCAAATTGCTTAGTACAACACCATATACCCCGCAGGAGAATGGAGAGGTCGAACGTCAAAACCGAGATATTTTGAAAAGGTTACAGATAAGCCAAAGCACGAAAACGGATTGGCAATCAGACCTTTTGGATTATCTTACAATGTACAACAGTACTCCTCATAGCACGACAGGTAAAACACCAGGTGAACTTTTTTTTTGCAGGAAATTTAGAGACAAACTACCATCAATATCTGGAAGTAGAACGGAAGTTGATTGTGAAACGAGAGATAGAGATAAATTAATGAAAGAAAAAGGAAAGATATATGAGGACCGGAAACGGAGAGCATGTGATTATGAAATAGAAGAGGGAGGGAAAGTATACGTAAAAAACATGATCAAGAATAATAAGCTTACAACAACATTTAATCCAACTCCACACACTGTAGTAAGCTCCCGTGGTAATGAATATAATGTCAGAAATGATGAAACTGGTCAAGAGTATAAACGTAATATTGTTCATTTAAAAAAAGTAGAAGGTCAATGGCAAATTCAACCACCTAACACTACGACAAATACAGAAGATTCAGAATCGGAATCTAGTTGATTATTAAAATATTTCTTTTATGTTATTGTTTAAAATTTCTTATGTCAAGGAAGAGGTGTGACGTTTTAATAAAACTCAAGCAGCGCGTACGTAGACACAAGGCGTGCAACGGAATAGCGCTCGATAGTCTGTGGAGCATTATTGACGTTTGGGCTTGGTGGATGCGTATGACTGCTTGGTCAATCTAAAATTATTGTGTTTTATTTAAGAGTGTTTGAAGTGTTCATAAGAAACAATAAAGGACACCACAGTTACCTCACGATGATTTCCTTTACCGTAGTAGCATCAGATTCGTAGACCAGTACCGACTAATATTATACAGGCTGACGTTTGGGATATTGGTTCTAGGGCCTGAGACCTCTGAACAGCAGGTGGTTGCGACGTCCCTAAAGGTGTCCACAGAAATGTTAAATCTCATTCATATACCCCGCACAGGATGTAATAACTCTATCGTCCTCTGCCTTCAGCTTCGTCAGCAGACTGACTCAAACTGACAGATTTCTTGAGAACACTAAGGAGTTTTAATGTCGATCTTTTTCGTCTTTAATACGTCTCATATTAAATCGGCGTATGTCGAGAGTCGTCGAGAGTTCGAGGTCTGTTTATTGTTTATGTACATCTTAAACTGTATATCTTAATATATATAAATCTCATGTCACAATGTTTGTGCTCAATGAACTCCTAAACTACTTAACCGATTATAATAAAATTCGCACACCATGTGCAGTTCGATCCAACTTGAGAGATAGGATAGTTTAAATCATCATCATCATCATCATCATCATCAATTTTAAAAATTCTTTCACCAATAGAAAGCCACATTATTGCGGAGTGTCATCATCATCATCATCATCATCATCATTATCATCATCATCAGCGGACGGCGCGCGATGGCTTCGGGTTTAATTCAGTTCGCTTTCGTGCTCGCTTCGGGGATTATTAATATTATGCCCAACGAAGTGGGCGCGGGTCAGCTAGTAGATTATTATAATATTATCAACAGTAATGGAATTCCGCCATCTTCCGCAATTGACAGCCCACGTCTATTCATAGACTATATTATACTATACGATATTAGCCGTGATAAAAATACTACGCAATTGAAAATATTTATAACAAGGCTGCTTCAATTTTGATTGTCTTCAAGAATACAAAATATATTTGGTTAACCTGTATATCAGGTGTATCTATGACACGGATCATATATTCATATAAGAGACGGCAACATTTTTTGAGGAATTCCATTTTGATATCGGGTCGTTGCTCCAAGTTGTATCACCGGAATTTGTTTTAATCATAAAGTAATAATAATAAAGTAATCTTTTTTGGACAATAATAGTGCCGTTTTAGTGTTGCTGCTATTATTCTGTTTAGGCTCCCGCCAGTAAGGTTTATTTTACTTTGCTGGACATACTACGAGCATGTCGGCAGTATTTCCTTTCCGACGGTCGTATCAGCGGATGTAACGAATATAGCTGGCATAGAATGGCTGGCGAAGTCCATGGTCCTCTAGGGGTCATGCCCCTGCTTATATACTATGATCTAATTGTATCACCAACATCTGCATTTTTATCAAATTTTGCAATATACAGGGATTAATAACCATTTTAATACATGGATTGGTACAAACGGCATAATCAGATGGCCTGCAAGATCACCAGATCTCACCCCTTTAGATTTTTTTGTGGGGCTATGTAAAAGATCAAATTTACATTAAATCGTATGCTAATGTCAACGAATTGAGAGTGGAAGTACAAAATACTATCAATAATATTCACCACAACACACTTTTAAAGGCTACCAGCAATGAAAACGTACGAAGAATAAATTTGTGTATTCAAGAAAATGGGGCACATTTCGAACAATTAATTAGTTAGTGTATCATTTTTTGTACATACTTAATTAATGTTTTCCTTTCATTTAATTTATGAAGTTTGTTAGAGAGATTTGATCCTTATAATTGACCCTACCGATCGGTATAAAAATACAGGGTGAAACTTTTGCAGATTTTAGTCGGTTCGATTACCGGGTGGGGCAAGTGAATTTTCAAAAATCGTTGAATGCAGTTTTATTTCTTTTCAAAAATAAAGAAATGTTTCCTTTAAGTAAAACTTTCTATCTACAGTATTGAGAGTACTTCCCCTCCAGGTGGCATTATAAATTTCCACCCGGTATATCGGTCAATATTTTGGTATAGTCACGGTTGTATTACGAATAGAGTACGACCATGTTACTTAGAAAGTTATGAATATGAAAGTGGATGTAGGGGAGGAAGACCGAAGAAACGGTGGACGAAATAGCGAGTGATAGAGGAGAGTGGAAGAGTAACATGTTGCGCCGACTTCTATAATTATAAAATTGGGAACAGGGCAAAAAAAGAGCATATTCGCTTTTAAAACCGGCCGGCCGGCAACGCATCTGTGACTCCTCTGGTGTTGCAGGTGTCCATGGGCAACGGTTATCGCTTACCATCGGGTGATCCGTCTGCTCGTTTGCTGCCCTATTCTATATAAAAAAGAGCAAGAGAAAGACGATATCGGTCAATATTTTGTTGATCTCGTATATACTCTTGTTCTTTGTCGTCCTGTTCTTATTGTAATGCTAAATTGAATGAAATTGTTCATCTTTTTCTCTTTGTTATATCAATGTTTTCCACTTGTGACTGCAGTCCCTACCTTTAATGCTAAATGAACTGATAGCGTTATCCTTGGATTAGTTTTGTGTACTCGTATATTAGCATGTATTCTCGTAAACTCAATACTCAATAGTTTATTGCATTCCACAATGTTTTGTATAGGTGGTAAAAACTTAAAATTATGTAGGTAACAATTGAGGACCTTGTCGGGCACAGCATAATAAAACAGTTCATACCTATTTAGAAGAGAGGACGATGGTGGTTTTAAGGGATTGATATATTTGACATTTTACACGTTGAAATTTAAAACACATATATAATATATATTCTTTGTATGTAGGTACTCGAATTATAAGTATTTCATCCATATATTCTTTTAAACTATAGTAGCTTTCTTGTATTAGAAAGGTTTTAAGTTTTTTTAATAAATATGTTATATTGTTCTTCTTTTCTAATTGATTGTGGTAGCTTGTTATAAACTTTGATGGATGTCACCAAAGGGCTTGTTGAGTGCATTTGAGTGCATTAAACTCATGAGTAATATTTTATAGATCAACTATAGAAATTTTCCGATATTCTGCGCTATTGCGTCCTATGTCTATTGCGTGATCGATTGACAAATAAAAGTTATGATGGCCCTAAGAGATTTATTGCTTGATTTTATATTGATAAAATTGCAAAATTTGCATTGCGATAATCTTTTTATTTAACATTTGAGTCATATAATAGGTATGCAGATATATATCGGTCCCTAAATCATAACTATAATTGTAGGTTTATAGTCACTTGTTCATATCTAAGAACAATATATATAGAATCTCTTGTTTTTTACAAAATATACACGACTATTAATTCTCACTTGGAATCACCAAATAATGATATCCTATAAATCGTACTACAGATAATATAAGTTGTAGCAAAACACATCCGTAGCTCTCAATCTGATGTACTTATAACGGAAGTCTAAAACGATTTCCTTTATCAGCAGCTATGTATGGACTTTGTTTCAAATAAATCGGTTTCGATTGTCAGCCAGTGACATATTAATGGTAATTTACGATCCGCATTAAATACTAGGAAATTATTCCCAATTAGGTGTGCATGTTAAATACACAGTGGCCGTCACGTAGCCAGTGGAAGGACAGGGAGCACTTTGCTCCACTGATAAAAAACAGACATGACAAATTTGTAATCTTTGGTCTACATAATAACTTGTTATGTTTGAACACTTGTGATTAAGTCACGATAATGTAATCGATGTAATACTGATAACAAATACAAGGATGAAGCGAAGTATTTTTATCGCGTTTACCAGTACGTATTTGTTATAGAAATTTTTAAGTCACGTTAGACTTTACATGTTGACCTTGACAGCTCTTATATCGCTCGTTATAGCGGTGATATTTGTAGTGCAAATGCGAAGCTTGAAGTATTGCTGATCGTACATAGCTTCTTCTCTGAGACTTCGACGAGGTTTTTGAAGTGAAACTTTTTTACGCACGCTTGACTTGGAGTGTAAGCTGGCGAACGCATGACGTAAGCGTTACGAAAAGTGTGATCGGGTGAACCTAACGGAAGTTGAGTAGGGGATAAGCAAGACAAGGCAGTGTGTGCGTACATTTTCTTTCTCTGTTCCTGTCGTAGTCAAATACGTTCCGTATACAGGGTGCAAGCAGCAGCAGCAAATAGCAGCCTACCTTGTTATACCTTGTTGAATAGCTAATAAAACGTAGATATTTTTAAAGGTGTCTGCAGCCTACGTGTCATAGATTTTTTTTTACTATTGCTGGTTGAAGTTTGATTTGTACTGATTTTTGTTTGATGCTATAACTATCAATCTTCTATCTACAACCTATTTAGTTGAGGTAACTCTATTTTTATTTTGCATTATGATGAACAAACTAATCTGCTACACAAAAATAGTATAAAACTAAATATTTGAAGTATAATAAACAAAAAAAATGGGCCAATAGACAAAAATCTGACATTTTTTCAAAAAAGTTTTAAAGCCTTATAACTTGAAAAGGGTTAAGTTGGGGGGCGGGGTTCCAAGGGGAAATCTGTCAGAAATGGTGGGAACCACGACCCCCTAACGGGGTTCGCACGACTTACCAGGTAACCATGTATATAAGTAATAAAATAATGAATAAAAATAAAAGATCTCTTCAAAAATAATAATTTACCAATGAAATCATAAAATAAATTTAGTAGATAGTTAATATATGTATATACATATATATATTACACACACGCACACACATACACATTACACATTTTATTTCAATCGTGTGGTGATAAGCACACTCGGTCTTTTATTAATGCTTCGCTCAAATCATTCATAATATGATATTACAAAGTAAGAATTCTTAAGACAGACAGTTAAGAATCATTTTTTCTTCCGCAACCATAAAACCATAAACTAGTCCTTTGTATAAGATTTTTCAATTATTAATTCGTACTTTATATATAACTAAATACAGTCTAAAACAGTTTCAGCGTTTCTTGCTACATTTGATTGATTTTAAATTTATTTAAAGCAGCAAGTTTGCAAGCTATCCCTTTCATTTTCGAAAGTTGGCGATATTTCAAATATGTGCGTTATATGTTGTGATGACCTCCGTAGTCGAGTGGTTAGTACACCGGTTTCAAAGTATCTTTAAGGTACCGGGTTCGAATCCCGGTGGGATTAATAAACTTCTGCCGTTTATGTGATGTATTTGTACCTTAGTCATGGCTGTTAATATATATTTATCTAAAATCAGATGCAACGGATAACCGTTTCAACGGCAAGTTCTCGTTATTGAAAATCTACATAACGTCCTACCGCTGTTACCTACATGTATTTTTTAATTCAAACTAAGTTCTGAAATTAGTGCGTTCAATCACAGAACCTCTTTACCTTTATAATAATAGTTCTTTATGGAATCGTAGAATGCGGAAACCGAGGGAATTCGAGTCACAGATTAACGAGTTTTACAAATCGACATTTAGGTACATTACATAGATGGCGTGTACATTTGTACTTAAATTCAAGACACATTTCATAGATTAAAACAGTGTTTATAAGTTACCACAGATTATGCACGATACACATTTTTGCATAATTTAAAAATTCGACTTGTTTACACTGGGATTATAAAATTATTACCTTACAAATAAATGTTTTTTATAAACATAAATAGATTAATGAAATTATCGTTTCATGACAAATCAACGTAATTTTTATTTATCTTAGACAATAGAGCTATCTGTATTTTATTGTGATAAGAAATTAAATTTAAATAAAATACATTTGATTTGACCAATCTCGTAATTAGCATTTTTTTTACTATATATATATATATATATATATATATATATATATATATATATATAACTGTATCTATATATGAAAATATAATTCTTTGTTTCCAAAATTATAAATAGATATATAAAATATATATTTACACTGACCTTCATCACACAGAAACATACCAACACAAAAAGGCTTGGAATTTTATAAACTTAACAATTACCTAATGCAAATTAAATTGTGTGCGCTGCAAAAGTGTATAAGGGTCGTAACTCTGTGACTGAAATTTACTCACAACAGGATGTGAGCAAAGCACTGGTATCAATAATTATTAAGTTTAATGAAATCAGATATACTTAAATCGAACAATTGCGAACCTTGAGTTGGCACGGCACATGTCTCGCGAATCGCAGCATCGGTAGGCCGCAACATAACCGCCGGCGCGCCACAGCCGGGGTTTTTTTTTTTTTTTTTTGCAATTCAATGCATTTTCCTCAGGGAAACAAAAAAAAAAAAAACTCCTCTCACAACGCGAACCATTTGAAGAAGATCGTAAGAAGACGGTGGATGCTGGTAACGAATTGAGATTGACCAGCACGACCTTAAATCTATTTAGAAAGTTCACTAGAGCATGGTTTTTATCACGATTGGAGGGTAGTGAGTAGTGACACGGCACCTCGAACCGTTGTGCATTTCGCAGCCAGCTCTCGTGATCAGCGCACATTAGCAGTTGCGAAACGCCCAGCGCGCCGATCTTATTATTTCCACTATCGGCGTCGGCAATAATCCCATTTTAATAGTCTCAAACTTTTTGCCTTTATTATGCGCTGTTATTTTGTATGAAGCGATATTTCACAAGTTCTCAGGAGAGAGGCTGAGATTCCTCACAACGACTACGAAACCTACGGCAAGTGCTACGGTGATTATACAGGACTCTATAGCAGCTGGAGCGGTCCGATCGGTGTGATCTATCAGAATCTCAGCCTTATGCCTAAGACTTAAGAACCATGTAGGCAAATCATGTGGGCGACCGCTTCTGCAGGAGAGGGGCCGATGCAGCACAAGCTTATGAAGGGGACTATATGCGCTTGTAGTGGCGCAAGAAGCCGAAGTGACGCTGGCCTTTATCATAAAGGAAAGCAGACCTTAGACCCTTAGCTAAATTATATACTATTACTATGCCTAAATGGTGTTATTTATTTAGTTAATGGCGACTGCTAATCGTCAGGCAGGCCATAAGTATTTTCACCACCCTAATGCCATAAGCAATCTCCAGAATCATCCAATCCAATTTAATCTGAATATGGATAATGTACAGTCAGCAGAAAAACTCGATACAAAGACCGTTCATTAAACTGAATTAAATTAAAATTATGGAAGAACCTAGTCTATGTGTAACTGAGGTCTTGATGACTCAAAATATTACTTATTTAATTTTTTAATATTTTGTCATCTAAATTCATTGTTTTATTTTGATTAACAAATCACTTTTTCTTGAAAAACTCGTCAATAGTTTACGTTGATACATTACAAACCATTCTTATTGTCCATAAATTTTACTATATGTTTCTTACTTATTTCCATATTAAATTAATTTTCCTAGCATATAATAACGTATTTAATTTTAATATCACGATTCCTATCGCCCGATACACGAAGCGACGTACATTCAAATTTTAATTACAATTAAATCTTCGGAATTATGTCATAAACAAGATATAAAACTATCTGGCGTGAATACATATTAAAGTCTGTTCCGTATTCAACCCGGACACGACATACGCGATTATAGCTTCTATGCGGAAGACAAAAGAATGAAGTTTAAAGTTTAATGTGAAGTTTTGTAAGTGTTTTCTGTACGAGGTAAGTTAGGGTAGATCCGTATTCCCGATAGGCGATGATGGCATGACTGCCGGTTGTTCCCTATGCGTTCGAACGGCCTCCGAGTTATGGGACAGCCTTGTAAATTGATAACTCGTGAAATTAGTGCCGTCAACTGAAAACTTTACAGTGAAATGATTTAGGAAAATTTTTCGTTAAGCTTTCAGACACGCATTGGAAGGATCCCACAACCGTATATATCTTTGGTAACAGTAAAACTAAATTTTAAGTGGAACTATTTTGTATCACTTTGTATTAATTCATCATCATCCTCTTGCCCATTTCCCATTATCTGGGGTCGGCGCAGTAGATCTTTTCCTTCCATTCCTCTCTATCAGCCGTCATTTCCATGCTTACTCCTTTCATTCTTATATCATTCTTCACACAATCGATCCATCTTTTATTCGGCCTTCCTCTGCTCGTGTATCCCTCCACTTTCATATTCAACATTCGTTTTGTGACATGAGTTTCATCCCTCCGCATCACATGTCCAAACCATGCTACTCTACTTCCTCTCACTTTTTCTACCACTGGCGCTACTTTCAGGCTTCCTCTTATGTACTCATTCCTTACCTTATCCATCCTTGTCACACCACACATCCATCGTAACATTCTCATTTCATATGTATGCAATCTATTTTCATCCTTCTTCTTGACGATTGATCACTTTGTATTAATTGTAATATGTAATACTAGCGACCCGTCCCTGCTTCGCACGGGTAGACATTACTCTTCGCAGCGTATGCGCTGAATTTTTTTACGCCTTCGGTTGGTTTTAATAAGAATTTCTAAAGATTTCTATAGTAATCTAGTACTAAATATAGCCTATGTTACTCAGTGATAATGTAGCTTTCTAATGAAGAAAGAATGATTAAAATCGGTCCAGTACTTTTTAAGTTCATTCGTTACATACAAAAATACAAATCAGTCCTCTTTATAATATTAGTGTACACAATCGATTCTGTAATTTAATGATACTATAGAATTTTAAAGTCTGTATTAGATCCCTTTTCATATTGTAAACGCAAAAGTTTGTATGGTGATGTTTGTGACTATTTCACGTAAACACTACTAAATATAATGTTTATTAAACCTTACTTTAATATAGCTTAGACACCCCTTAGCTCCCCTTCTGGGGAGGAGAGCCCCACATAACCACCGGGTCTCCGCAGCCGGGGTATGCAATTCAATGCATTTTCCTCAGCGTAACAAAAAAAAAAAAAAACACTTTTGCTACAATTTATAAAGATAGATAATGTAGGAATTGGCTATTTTCATGTTATAACACAAAAATGTGAAATAATTTTGTTTATATAGTTTTTGTACTGAGCAATGCAAAAATTATATTATTTTTTCATAAAAACGTAAGACTAATTTTATATTTTTTAATTAAAAATCGAAGTTTTATTATCTATATTACACGTGACCGAAAACACCGACCGACCTTTTGCGAGCTATTCTGGCCAAAACAGCTTGAGTTACAAATGCATATGTAATATGATGGAAATATTTATTTTATAAGCTACTGGACATACTAATCTAGCGCAGACGAAGTCGCGAGCACCAGCTAGTTAACGTTAAATTTAAAATAATTATACAGCAAGTCGAGGTAGATTTATTCATATATAAAAATAATGTTAGTCAAAGAGTTCCAAAAATAACATACTATAATATGTTAAAAAGAAAGCTTTTAAAATGTTATAGAAAATTCTAATACCATTTTATCTTTCAATCTATGAAAACTGAAATCCAATCGCTAAAAGAAATTCAAAGTTAAGCGTAAAACAGACAAGTCATCAAATACAAACGCGTCGCGATCACGTGCAGTGCAGCAAATGTACGATAAGCTAAGTGTGTAATTATTTATTAGCGCCTTATGTCTATCAATAACGACCTTTTAATCGGAAGCGTTCGTTGTATCATTGTGTATGACGATAATTCTAATTTAACTTTCAATGGGACTTCATCAACTGCGTAATGCTAAAGTTCAAATTATACCTAAACTGCAAACTAAAATGTCATTGCCTTTGATTCATGTTTCTGTGGAATATGATTTGTTAAAATTTTGGCGGAAAATTCAAGTGATTTAATTACTAATGATGATAAGATAAAGTCAATTGCGCTTGTTCATTTTACAGTAGGTACTTTTCACCAATCACCCAAAAGATCTGTATGAAGTTACAGAATTAAAAGGTATAACGAACAAAAGCTGCTACTTCGTGAGCAAAAAATGTAAAATTTTTGGAAGTAACACATAAAGAATTCAATACAACCTAAAGAATTTTTCAGACTTAATTTATTTTATGCTCTATGTAAGTGTTGGTTTAAAATAAACACTGATATATAGTATTATATATGAATGAATGAATAGACATTTATTTGACACACATAGATAGTCCAATTAATTACCAATTAAGAAAAAAAACAAATAATGAGAAAAAGAAAAAACACAGGTGGTATATAGTATAGTAGTATATATATATAATAATAATATAATATCAAATTATTCCTAATATACGTATAATTATTTATTAATATAACAAAGTCACAAGTAGCGTAACATCGACTGGAGCTACACATTGGTCTGACATTGACAACTTAATTCAAAATCACAAATTGAGTCACAGATAATACACAGTACATTACTGAGTTTCGTATGGAAATACTTGTTCCGCTAATAAAAGTTTTGTATAAGTCGTAAGTTATTCATGTAAGTAGTAAGTGAACTTACCGGCATGTTTCCGTTGGCTGGTCCGCGTATTCCGCCCTCGGCACCCGCCGCCCTACTGCCACCAGGAGCAAGCCTCCACTGTGCCAACTCACCACCTGGCCCCATCTGAAACTTACTCGCGTGACAGGCACCCTCATCATTCAATCCACCGAATTCAACCTTAGAATCCACATCCGCAGAACGCAAAACCCCTTGCAGCGATGTCGCATTTAAATTTGATGTTTCTTCGTTGTCTCCAGTTATGATAATCGAAGGAATAATTTTACGAACGTGAGCTTTACTTCCTGCATTTATAGGTATATCGCCTTGTTGCCGTGCGGAACCAAATTTTTCTTTCAGTGAATTGATGACTGCTTTTCTCGCTTGCTCATATTTCACTTTCGCTTGCGCTTCTCGCCATTTCTTCAAAACTATATCCTTTGGGTTTTTGGTGACTACAGTTTTACCAATAATCTCTTTGTACACTTTTGATGTAAGATTTCTTTGTGCGTCTAATGTATTTGTACATGTCGATTTGTCGGCAATTTTCTTTTGATCTTTGGACTCAACTTCATTTTGTTGGAAAAAATTTGCTTCATCTTCTAATGTTCTACCTCCGTACTGCTCCCACCACTTCAAGCCGATCTCATCTATGGGAGCTCGGGATCTCGCAGAGTGGGGTGAACTGGTATTCATCTTAATTTATTTCGAATGATTATTTGCAATATGGCAATCACAAGTCTTCATTCCCTGATACTTACGCTAGGCTCTAACGAAATCCTGTTGAGAACTAAATATTCGGCGAAATTTTTCAACACACTAAATAATGCAAGTCATTCCCGCTTTTGTGCGACGACAATTCCAAATTGTTCATCCTTCTTTGACTCTACGCCAGTGAAAAGGACACCGGCAGAGGTTTTTAACCCTCCCAAAAATAGCAATGAAAGCTATTGTACTGAACACTATACATTCAGTCATTCAGTAGGTCACTGGGGAAGCCGTAGGTGCAATGAAAAATTATCTTCATGTTCCATAGCTAGCAAAATAATCATAAACAAAAATTCTAATACACTTCTTCTGATAGTTGAGGGCGTTGCTGTATTATTTATAATACATGTACATATATAAATATTTACGTTTACATAGCATACATATGAACGCGTTTATTCTCTGTAAACGGTTAGGAGTAATAGAAATAAACACGCAATTTCCTCAAATTTTTGATATTCGCCAATAGACTTCTTATGAAGATATAGAATAAATTAAGAGGAGACTCCCTAAATCAGGGGTTGTTTTAAAGCATGTTCAAGTTCGTACACATTTCACATTTTTAGTTTCTTTTTATTAAGGGTCGATAACCCAGAAACATAAAAATAAAACATTGGCAAGATACCTTAGTATTTCGAATACATAATATAAAATGATCTTTTTAATTATTAATATGATTTTAATACAGTTTTAGTTAAAGATATAAATGTTTAACGACGACACGTTTGGCGCAGCGGTCGAGTGATCGGCTTCTACGCAACAGGAGACCTATTTTTGAATTACGAATGCGATTTCGAAATCATAGTCAGCGGTGACTTTGAGGTCACGGATTCCTAAACATCCAATTTTTGAAAGTCGATCGCAGAGCTGCCAACATAGATAAAGTACACACATAAATATAAGAGTTCGGTTCCTTCTCTCCTTCCTCTCGAGAGGGGAAAAAAAAAGTTACATTGCATTATATCTTAGTACTAGCTTTCTGCCCGCGGCTTCGCCTGCGTGGTTTTCGGGATTTGGTCTATAGAGGGTTAAGGGTCATAGCTTTTGCCCACGGCTACATATGCACGGAAGTCGGTTTATGGCGCGAAGGTTTTATCGCGCTTCCCGTGGGACTATCCGTTTTTTCCGAGATAAAAAATACCACAAAACCTTGCTCAAGAATCACTCTATCTATTAATGAAAACCACATGAAAATCTGTGCAGTAGTTTTTGAGCAAAGCCTTTATTGCGCATCCCGTGGGATCTGTCGATTTTTCCGGGATAAAAGTAGCCTAACATAGGCTCGGGGATAATGAAGATTTCCAAAGGTGAAAGAATTTTTGAAATCGGTCCAGTAGTTTCGAAGCCTATTCATTACAAACAAACAAACAAACAAATCTTTCCTCTTTATACTCGTAATATTAGTATAGATAAACATCGCATTCATAAATATGTGTTAAGCGATACGAATTCTATATGCCAAGATATTAATGTTTCTTTTTTTTAATTTGTTACGCTTACACCAATTAGCATAGCCCAAACTAAGCTCTGTAAGGTTTGTGCTGTGGGATCCAGGGTCACAGGTAGACATACATAAACCACTAATTTAAAGACCGCCTTATCAACTTGCTATGCATACGAGTACGCTTACTCATGGTTCACATATGGTAATCCTATGGGGAAACAGTACGGAAGCACATACACTTCTTATTTCACAAAAAAAACTTATTAGAATTCTTTTTTTTTTCCTCAGGAGAGGAAGGCTGAGAATCCTCACAAGGAGCACGAAACGTACCCAGGATACCCCCGCAACGGCAAGTGTCACGGAGGTTATGTCGGACTCCACGCGACCGGAACGGTCCGGCCACGTGACCTACCAACTACTCAGCTTGGCCTCAGCTTGAACTCAGCCTGGCCTAGGTTCTAAAACCATATAGGCAAATCGTGAGGGCGACCGCCTATCAGGAGAGGGGCGATGCAGCGCAGGCCCATAAAGGGGGCCCAAAAGTGCTAGAAGAGGCGCGGGAAGTCAAAGTGACGCCGGCCTTATCATGAGGGAACCTAGTCTTGGCGATGCTGAAGGCTGCCGAACTAAGGGATCATGGAGGGGTAGGCGGCGCAGATGCTGCCTGCAAGGACAGAAGGTCCCGCGTTAGCTGATTATCTTGATCGATGAGGACGTGACGGGGTCTACGTTGTAAATGAGGAGATGGAGGGGCTGGTGAAGTAGAATTCTGGTCAATATTGAAGAAACCGACAGTTGTAAACCTCACTTTAGAGATCTTCACATCCTTACATTACCTAGCATCTATATATTTGAAATATGCAAATTAGTCCGTAATTACCCAGAATATTAGGTATATAAAGAGAGAGGACATACAGACTCAAATGACACTAAGACACAAGAACAGACTTAACTTACCCACTTCTAGATTAGCAATGCACTCATCCAGCACCTATGTTATGTCCATTAAACTATATAATAAATTGCCAAACTCTATAAAAAATGAACCCAAAGTAAATATATTTAATAACTAGCTGACCCGTGCCCACTTCGTCGGACATAATATTAATAATCCCGAAGCGAGCACGAACGCGAACCGAATTAAGACCGAAGCCATCGCGCGCCGTCCGCTGCTGTGGCCTTCACACTTAAGAGTGCGATGAGTTTACTTATTTTCATAAAGATTCATAATTTTTGGTAATAATATGAGTTATATGACTAATAAATGTGACCTAATGATTTAAATTATTTTATTAATATTAAAAATTAAATTATCTATATTAATATTTAAAAAACTACTTTTTGTAACTTAAATATAAAAGTTAGACATAATATGCTGTCGTTGACTTTTTTGTAGGCATTTTCAAGCTCCACATCTTTTCTCTACAACTCAAAAATATATATTTCATAGTTAAGGCAGCGTTCGTAAGAAACGCTTTCATTCGACCGTTTTTTCTCCGATTCGCTTTGCAGAACGGACTACCACTTAATAGCCTTTTTTCGGTTTTTTATATAACCTATGACACTCAGCAATAATGTGGCTTTCTATTGGTGAAAGAATTTTTAAAATCGGTTCAGTAGATCCCGAGATTACTCCTTACAATTTAACAAATATACAAACACACAAACTTTACTTCTTTATAATATTAGTATAGATAAACTGAAAGCTTTTCTCCTAGATAAAACTTACTATTCTGTAAACGAGTACCTAAATGACCAACAAATATAACATGCAACAAATATAACATACCTCAACCAGGCTTCTTATAGTAGTAAAATAATAACACACAACACACCTACAATATCCTTTCCATAAATATAATAATAATAATAATAAGGCGTAGGAAGTGACGACCCCATCGCCCGCTGGTGGGGCATTTAATGCCCCTGCACTGCCATAAATGCCCCATCAGTGCAGTCAGTCTCCCTCAGGGCAGCTTGTGGCGAGCTGTCGGTGAGTTGCGTCACCGAGGGTACCGATGTGCTTCAGGGGGGCGTATGCCACCCGCCTCTGTCTTGCCTTAACCAGCCGGACAGAGTGGAGTCGCAAGAGCAAATGCTCGAAGGGTGGAAGTGTAATAATGTCATAACGCCGACGGCGTCTCGATCGCTGTCGCAGGACACACCACTCTACACCCTTAGCCGTTCACACCAATGTTGCTCTCTTCGCACCAATATTGGTCTGTTTTTTTGGAGGGCCCATTTAGTGAGCGGCGAGTCACCACCTGCCATATTTTAAATCAATTAGGAGGCTTTGAGAAGGCAGGTGACTAGAGTCTCTTCCATAGCCCGGTTTTCATTACCACCTAAATCGAAATGCAATAGGCCACAAACGTTTTGACAACTAATGACAATAGTTTCTGTGCATCTAACTAGGTATAGTCTTTGGCTGCATTTTTCATGGTGCAGATAGAGATTAGACCCAGTTGGTACACTCCACGCACACTTTCATTAAATTTCGCTTAAATGGCCTCTACGCGTTGGATCTGTATCCCCGCGCAAGCCTTATAAAGGACCGTGTCTTATAAAGATACGTGATTTAAGCAACATAATAGTAATCTTTATTTCAGACTTTTTTTTTTCTTTTGTCCATACAAATGTTAGTAGGTACAATACTTAAGAGCTATGTTAGTAAAAAAAAATCTAAAGCGAAAATCTAATAAATAAAATTTCAGTTCATGTACCTTTCTGAGGGACCAGGAACCAGTGTGTGCACCTTTACCCAGTGCCTCAAAAAGGAACATTCAGCCTTTATGTTTACTGTTGCTTTAAATACACAAATATTTACTAGTATTATACATATAACCATTCTTTAAGCTGCTGTCTTTCATTCTTTGGTGGAAATATAATAAAAATTGTAATTAAGTATTTTATTTTAATTAAAAATGAATAATAAAATATACTTAAATACATTATACATTACATATAAGTAATAATAAATAATTCAATATATTTAAATTAATACAATTTTATCAGTAATGATTAATACATATATAAAATACTTCCTCGCTCCCGTTGATCTACTCGTATATTGCTGTGCCCGTAATTGTACCTACCTCAAATTTTTTTTTTATGGATAAATTAAAATTTTTAAAATATTATGGAACGCAATAAAGTCATTGAGTATTGAGTACATATATTATACATATATTGTTTTTATAGAAATATATATCAACAACCATGACTAAGGTATAAATGCTCGCATCCATCACACAAACGTCTGCCCCCACCGGGATTCGAACCCGGGACCTCAGAGATGGCGATACCTTGAAACCGGTGTACTAACCATTCGCCTATGGTCGTCATTTCACTTAATTAATCATCAATGTATTTAATTATATCTCCAAGTCGTAAGCCCGCTGCTTGTTACTAGAATAGTGGGAGTCGAAATGGCGAGTGATAGAGAGTGGAATAGGAAGACATCTTGCGCCGACCCCAAATAAAAATGCAATCAGGGCAAGAAAAAGAAGAAGATAACTTTTTCTTTTTCTTGGAATGAACTAATTATTTATTGAGTAAGACTTAGTCTTTCTCAATAAATAATTAGTTCATCGATTCATTTACATCATGCGATTCATTTTTATATATAAATCTTATATATAAAAATGAATCGCAAAATGTGTTGGTAAGCTCATAACTCAACAACGCCTGAACCAATTTGGCCAATTCTTTTTTGTTAATGTTCGTTGAAGTTCAAGGAGGGTTTTTACAATGAGGAAAATTCGAATAATTATCGGAAATACCCTAAAAACAGCCCTTTTATTTTCCCAGGCAAACATTTTCTAACTAAAACGTACAGTCGAATTGAGCTTTATTGTTATTGTATAAAGTTCATATTGCAAGCACTCACTGTTGTCTAAGCAATGAAGGTGTGTTCCTAACATCAAAGAGTCAATTTGCGCTTTATTAACGCTACATATAGTTAAAATTCAATCATATCTATCAAAACAGTGTGCGTGCGTGCGTTGGAGCACAGAATACATCGTTGGAGGATTTAATGTCACGTTCCAAAATTGAATAGCCACAAAATGTAATAGGTCATTTAGACTTTTTTTGCGATTTGGTTGGCTATGCGACATTATCTATAAAATAATTAGGAACAAAAAACTGCCACTGTACAAATCTTTTTGACAGGACGAAGTCTGTCGGGTCCGCTAGTCTTTAATAAATACAATAGACTAGACCAGTAATTCCTAAAGTGGTCCATATCGACCCCTAGGGGTCTATGACAACCTCCAAGCGGTCTACGTGAACGAAAAAAACATTTGGGGGTCCATGAAATGCAAATGGGGGTTTACAATAATGGATCTCAACATACACTGATAGTACCTATTTACTTTCATTATACTATCTTCTAATATAAAAACATATACATTATTTATAAAAGAACTATTAAGAAAAACGATTTGTTATTTAATTTTAAAATTTATATTATATATGTTTAAAAATATTTGTAACTTGTAGGATATAGGCATTCAATATAAGTAGGGGGTCTACCCAGCACGGCTGCTTCGGTGAGTATCTGTGTCGAATAGGACGGGAGGGATCGACACATTGTCACCACTGCGCATCCGACCTTGACTCGACCCAGCACACGCTGTCGGAGTGTCCCGCGTGGGCCTCCGAGCGCCGAGCCTTGGTCGCAGAGATCGGGCGAGATCTGTCTCCGCCGGCATTGATTGCGGCAATGCTGGCGGACGAGGGAGGTTGGAGGGCTGTGGCCTCCTTCTGTGAAGCAGTGATGCTCCAGAAGGAGGCCGCCGAACGGGGTCGGGAGATGGCCGATCCCGCTCGAAGAAGGCGGCGCCGGGCTCGGTAGCTGCGGCGCCGCCGCGGGTCGCCGGCGGGCGCGAGGAAGTCGCGACTGCTACGGCGACCCGGGATGGACCACGCCCCTTCCGTGGCCGGGGGCGTCGTCGGTGGAGGAGACCGGGGGAGGTAGTAGCCTCCCCCGAGGAGGGCTCCCCTCTAGGCAGGGGAGCGGAGGCTGGGGGTTCCCGGAAGTGGCTTGATGTTCCCGGGGGCTCCCTACATGCCTGAGGAAGGCCATCCCTGAGGTTTTTAGTGGGTAGGCCTCCCCCTTCTGGGGAGGAGAGCCCCACATAACCCCGGCTCGCCACAGCCGGGGTATGCAATTTAATGCATTTTCCTCAGGGAAACAAAAAAAAAAAAACAAAAAAAAAGGGGGTCTACCCAAAAACGAAAAACATAACAAAGGGTCTACGACACAAAAAAGTTTGGGAGCCTCTGAACTAGATTAAAATAAATTATAGAATCAGTAAAAATGAACAATCAATTTCTTGTTACCTAAAAACCTGCATCAGGTTACTAGAGCTGGTTGATCCCGGACTCGGCTAATTACCGTTATCATTCGAGGCCAGAGATATGGGTGGCGACCTTTCAACCTCACCATACATTATCAAATTCTTAAACAAATACTGAATAGACTATGATTTGATTGTTTGTTTGCATATCTCAAAATCACGAAAGCTGTTAAATATTTTAGTAGCCATAATATTGTGGTTACAGATGAGACTTTTTTATATTATATAATAATTTTGAATGTCAAAGAAGTTACGGCATTGGTTCACAGATCTACTGTCTCTGTGAAAACCAGTAAGTACATTTATTCAATTCAATTGGAGTTCATGTATTGAAATATAACTTTAGAAAAATAAGTTTAGGGTTCATCATTTACGTTATTCCCATTACACTTTGGTGGAGTTCGTATTGCTTTATTTCGGGTTGCAGTGACATTACTGTGTACTGTACCAGTACAACTTAATGTCATACATACTGAAGCTCTTATAAGGTTACAGTTATTCTATAAATTTCAAGAGTAACCACGCACAATATGGATTACTTTAACCGTTTACTAGCAGGTTGACAATCTGTTTATTCTTCAAAACCTTTCTTCACAATAAATAATAATAATAATAATAAATAGTTAATAATAATTGTTCTGATAGTTGTCTGTGAATGCCTTGATAGCGAAGAGTCTCGATCAACATCTTAAGAGGCTCTCGATTGACGATGGATCAAGGCCGGATACAAAAGGCAGTGATTCTCGACACGGCACGTATTGTCCGGAGATTTCTGTCTGCAGCCCTAACCACCGGTTTACTTGGCCTTGCCTCGCTGCCGGCGGCATACTAGGTTTAAGTTTTTTTATAGTATTTATGTTGCTTTTATAATCTATATTGTAAAAAACTTAAATTTAAGATTACTAATTAAATAAAAAAATGCATAGGAAAGTGACGATCCATCGCCCGTTGGGACGTTTAATGCCCCATCCAGTGCAGTCAGTCTCCCTCAGGGCTGCTTGTGGCTAGCTGTCTTTTAGTTGCGTCACCGAGGGTACCGATGTGCTTCAGACCGGCGGCGTATGCCGCCCGCTCTGTCCCGCCATAACTGGTCGGACAGAGTGATGTCAAGATGCTCAAAAAGGAGGTGACCCTCCGGTCACCTGCCTTGAACTCCTCTCCCCCCTAGCCCGGTTCTCAAGTACCACCAAAATCGAAATGTTTGAACCAGTAATGACAATAGTTTTCTGTGCTCTATGTAACTGGGTATAGTCTTTAACTGCATTTTTCATGGTGCAGATAGAGACCCCACATAACCGCCGGCTCGCCGTAGCCGGGGTATGCAATTTAATGCATTTTCCTCAGGGGAACAAAAAAAAAAGACCCAGTTGGTACACTCCATGCACACTTTCATTGAATTTCGCTTAAAAGGCCTCTACGAGTTGGATCTATATCCCTGCGCACGCGCACGTTATTAAAAGAAAAACACGTGGTATAAGCGACAATAATAATAATAACAATAAATTGTTATTCAATGCAGATACACAGACGCAATGTGCACGAATTAGGTACAATATAACAGTAACTATATTATATAATATAAATAACAACTATATAATATATTATGTAAATATGTTAAGAACCGAAAGAGTAGTCACCTGAGGTGTTAGACAAACAGCGCTGGTTTTCAGTTGGCATATGGACGTAGGTAATTGATATAGAAAAAAAAATAGATAAATTGACACGTAAAAAGATATTAGTAAACAATGTGGATCCACATAGTTACTGGCAACACTGAAATAACAGGCTCATCTTTACAGAATACAGCCTATCAATATACACCAGAAGTAAGCTGTTATTTATAAACGATCGATTAAAATGGTTAAGCATACATAATGTGTCATTTAAACATTATTATTAGTGCTCGAAATAGTTATGTAACTAGTTTAATTTTATGTACTTGCGATTTTGTGACATCAATAGTATGGATATGCCTGGGAACTTACTATTTTCAGAGATTGTAAAAATATTATACTGAAATTTCAAAATAGTGTTTCATCTTTTCGGCCTGCGTTCTAGCGGGCCACACGCCGTGGGATGTCGATGCACAGCGGGACACAGATGTGAGCGGGGGGAACGGCTCGCTCCACCTGAAATGGAGGGAGTCCGTGCCCGGGTGCAGAGGGAGGCTCTGCACCAGTGGGGTGTGGCGCTCGCCTTCCCAGCTGCCGACCACCGGACGATTGAAGCCATTCGTCCGGTGTTGGAGGAGTGGGTTGGGCGCCGGCAGGGCCGCCTCTCATTCCGCATGGTGCAGGTACTGACCGGGCATGGTTGCTTCGGCCACTACCTGCACAAGGTCGCACATCGGGAGATGACGCCGCAGTGTCACCACTGCGTTGCTCCCGACGACACGTCCGAGCACACACTGTCAGTGTGCTCGGCGCAGCGTGGCAACAACAGCGCAGCGAACTAACCGCTGCGCTGGGAAACAGCGACTTCTCGTTGCCGAGCGTGGTTGTGGCCATGCTCCGCGGCGAGGCGGAATGGGAGGCTGTCGCCTCCTTCTGCGAGAGCGTCATCTCGCAGAAGGAGGCCGCGGGGAGGGAGCGGGAGGAGGACGTCGAGGTCGCTCTCCTCCGCCGCAGACGGATTGGTAGGCGAAGGCGGGCACACGCAAGCGCGGTGTTGCCTGTCTAGTGACCCTACCGTGAGGCTGGATGTGCGTCCGGCTAAGCGCGCACGCCGTGGTGAAGTCTCTCTGTCTGGAGGACTGTCCAGGGGTTCCCGGACAATCCCTCCTTTGGCGGTGGCTTGACCAACTCTTGGTCGAGCCGGCCCCGGGACACACGGCAGTTGAATCGCGTTGTAATAGTAAGTTGTAAACATACAATTTTACAATAAAAGCGTAAAGAAACTAATAGCCAATAAAAACAGAAAATTGTATTTTATTTGAAATATGCTATCCTTTTTTTGCAACTAAAACATGACGATGATGATTATGTTGGCGATCTTCAATTCGAAGACGAATACTTACACCATCGGAACAAGACTATGTACTTTAATGTTAATATAAATATATGTTTATTTTTAAATATGTTTTATATTGTAAACTTACAATAAATATCTGTTATATCTTAACATGTTTTTTTTTCTTTTACTCACTCCTATAAACCTACAAATAAACAATAAGTGACATTTTCATAATTATATAAAATGACATAAGTTCCATTGCATTGCATTATTTAAGGTCCCGTAAATTACGCTGAATTTAGGTTTATCCATGTTAAGCTTACATTGACTTTCTTTCTGCAGGTAAATAAAATTTAACTACCTATTCCGAGCACTAATTGTTATATAGATATTTGAATGAAAAATTGATAGTTAGTAGATAAATAAATTAAGTATATACATAGGCCTTTACACATACTTATTGACGTCCTACATATATAAACTTTAAGAACACAAGCTTAAGAGTTACATTACCTTACTAAGAAAAGAAGTTACTCGACACCAATTAAAAGCTCAAATATGTAGATACCTATTTAACAACCTAGGCAACTTCTCTTCGAGATAACATTGTCATATGATTGATTTTATTATTCGCCTACATGTCCAGACGGAGCGTAGAGAGGACGAGCATTGAACCTGTAGCACTTTCAGTTCCTGCTTGTACAGGGTTCCCAACTTTATCATAATCAATAAGGACATTTCTTCAAGCATCTCAATAAATTCTTCACTTATGTATGTTGCCCATCTTGGTTGACTGGAAAATTGAAAACAAATCCTTAAACCATATCGAACACAATGTATCACTAACCATACCCCTGGTCTTATGGTGCTACGCTAAGCTACAGTATAGAATTCCGCAAGATGTGCCTTTTTGCTGTTGGTGGCAGATGAGCAAATGAATTGAAGATTCGTGATAACCATCTGGGGTGTACCTAAGAGGTTCCGAACTATACTTGTCAACTTGACCTGTTCCAGGTGCATCTTCAAATTACAGACGAGGCTCCTCCCAAACCGCACTGAGCCAGCATAGTGGCACACGACCAAAAAACCTCTTTGATGATTTTCACAGCGATCTTGGACAGCCTTGGTGGAGGCCTATGTACAGCTATGGATATCTCTTGGCTGAGATGACTATGATATTATCTTAACCAATAAAATCAAATATCAGCAATACAAATGATTACAAATCATACAATTTTCAATGACACCCTAAAAAAGTTTTTATTATTAAAAATTATTCGCATCGCTCTTTATCATATTATATATTATAACGTTATTAAGCAAGAATCAAAGTATTGGTTAATAATGTCATATATTCATCAAATGCAATACATCTGCAAATTAAGTAATTCAAAATCAAGGCCATCATGCATTGCATCAAATCTGACGGCCGCGATCCTCAGGCAGCATGTCGGACACCGCTGCGTTGGCAGACCTATCACAATATGGGCAGATTGCTTGGTGAAAATCGTAGGAAAGCTCCAAATGCTAGAAACGCAGGACCAACCGATGTGGAGATGCTTTGGGCTAGAAGCTTATATCCAGTCAAAATCAAAATCAAAATAATCTTTATTCAACATAGACCTTTACAGGCACTTATTGACGTCAACAGACAAAACAAAAACAAAGCTTAAAAAAAAAAAACAAAAACCTTGTCCGTACGTACGAATAAGGAAAAAAAAGAAAAAATAAAAAAATTGACTCGACACCTGTTCGGAAATTGGGAGAGCCTTCTCGAGAAGAACAGGCAAGAAACTCTGAAGGTCCAGTAGTGGGCATCTATTGCCAATGAGCCTGATAATATACATACCTTAAACTTTTTTAGATAATTGTATATACAAAAAAATATCTAGAGTGCAATATTGGCTCAAAATTATATAGAATATTATGTAGAGCTTAGAAATATCAACTATTGAACTAATCAGAGGATCGCTTGTATTCTCTAGAATCATTACTTCGATTCAAGACAAGCCATTCATGACAATTTCACGTGTTATCCTAAAACTTGCATAAATCTTTGTCACTGTCACCGTTGCTATACAGTCACAATTATCAGTGCCAACGTCTGCGGCTGTTAAGAAGGTGGAATATTCCCTGTTAGCTAGATATTATATAATTACATCATATATTATCGCCATTTTAAATTATTAGATAATTTATGCCGTATTCACGTGATGCTTGTATGACATGTAAGAGATGTCGAATACTGACTAAAAATAAACTTAATTTATCGACCGAATTAGAACAACAGCTTCATCAGTTTGAGAATCTACTTAAACACATATGGCACTCAAATAATACAAGTATAATTAATTAAATAAGAAAACAAATAAATTATTGAGATGAAGTTATGCTCTAAAAGTTCAGTCGAATCCTCTTTTGTCATTATCCGATACCATGAACATCGAATCTCACATTTTTTTTATAATTTTTTGAAATAAAATTTTCATATAAAATAATTTATTCTACATAAATTTTGTTTTAAAATTTAATTTCATGGAAGCAGCCAAAATCCTATGAAATCGCTGGTGCTTGAGGATGAACGCAATTTAGTCGGTTTTTTTAATATTTTAAAAATCTATTCTCGAACTAAACACGTTATTGTTCCCAAACTAAAGGAATATTTTTGATACCTCATATAAAATAAAATGATTGCTTTTTGTACGCTTTCTTGTAATTTCCTGCCGTCATTTCAATGCTTCACGAATAGACCGTATCTATAATTTGACATAGAATGTCAAAATTGAATGTCAACATTTGTCCTTGACATATTTGCGTCGTCTTCTTTTTAACATCTGCAACGATAATGTCGCTGTTATAGCGCTCATAAACTGTTATGAAATGATGTTATCCAGTGCGCAAAAGGAATGCGAGGATGTAGAATTCAACAGTAGTCTGGCTGCTAATGTCACCACTGGTTTGACAGAAACCTTCACAACGGTGCTACGACACTCAACAGGTAAAATAGTATACAATTATCAAAATAGTATTGCCCAAAACTAAAGCTCGGTTCGACAAAATCGCGATTTCTCAATTACTGACACCTAACATTACTTTAATTTTTTTTAATACTAATTTATTTAAATGCTATTAAATTAAAGCAATTCAAATATTTTAAGTCATTAAATGAGAGGTCACAGTGTCACCGGTACGTCTGCGAAGCTGTCAAAGGTGCTACGTTATCTTTTCCTGGCCAATATTACGATGCACTTCTCAACGTAAAACAGTCATGTGCTCACCGAGTGATACGATTTCCACTAATTTGGGAGCAAAAACTCGTCACTTTAATGTTGGAAATATGTATATATGAATTTATCAAAAAGTATCTAATAAGCTCAATATACATATATGCACATATTGATTTCACCACACTTAAATCTAGCATACATATTAATAATTGATAACACTTAAGTTATATGTATGAATAAGGATATATATATATATACGTTACATAGTAAGTAATATGTTTGTGTATAATATGTAAATATATGTATATATATATATATATATATATTATATATATATATATATATATAATATATATATATATATATATAGGTGTGAAAAGGTGACAAAAACAGACAATTGATAATTCCGATTGGAACGTATTTACTCGATGGACAAGAGTTCGAATCAGGAGTCCGATTCGAAAATTGTGTTTTGCGATTTATTACAATATTTATACATTTTTTTCATAAATTTTAAAATCACAAATTAATTTATTTTTATTTATCTTTAGAATTGTGAATTGGACTTCCTCACACCGCAATACAATAATATACTATATATATTTATAACGTTTATATTTAATACGTGTAAAGATCAAATTGTTATTTTTTATTACATAGATACATCATTTAAATCACAGTGAACTACAACAAAATCAAAACTTTATCCTTCAAATAGGATTTTTACAATCACTTTTTAACGACAAAGTGCATTTTGACAGCTTGGCGTTATTGGTTGACAAGTCTACTGTGGAAGAGCTTGTACTGGAAAAAAGTAAAACCAGCAAGAGCTATTTTTTCTTTATTAATACAAAGCCAATCAATGAAGAGCTGGCCTCAGATAATATGAACCCAACTTTCTTTACAAGTTTAAAGTTCACACGATATTTATAAATGCTGTTGTTTCATGATGCTATAGTCAAAATATTTGCTATAGTCATTAAAATTAAATCATTGTTATCATTTAAATAATCCTTAATAATATAATAACCTTTTTTATAACAGTATTTTTGAAAATTGATAGAAAAACAGTAACACTGGCGAATTTTGTTGTAAAAAGCTAAATCCCATAAATTAATTATTTTTATTTATATATTTATGAATTTGAAAATGTTTATCTAAATTATTATTGTACGTCTTTCAGAGATACCCTTGCTTTTAATTATTTAATCATTATTATTTTAAATTAATTAATTTATGTTATTAATTAATTTAAGCGAACTGTTCTTTGGAATCTAAAACTGAATACCCCTGCTGACCTCACAAGACATCATTGTCTGAGCGTAGCCGCTACGACGCATTACGCCGTAGCGTAGTAGCGCGACTTCATAAAATCTTATGCAATCTTATTTTTTCCAGGAAGCAATTATACACAGCTACGCGTCAGATTTTCATGTTGAGTTTGAGATAGCTCTTATGTCGCTCGTAATATCGTTTATTTTCGTAATGAAAATGTAAAGCTTGACTTGTTGCTGACTGTATAGTAAAGGTAAAAGAATAAGACTATTCGTGAATACTCTAAATATTCAATTAACTGAAGTCGTTTTTATTCCTCTTACTAACGACTAGTTTTAATATATATCTTACGCATAACTAAACGAAATACTAAAATAAAATTAAAAATAAACTAATACTTGGAAAATAAAATATTTCTATGCAAACTTTTACTCTTATCTGTAGCTGATCTGTAGCGCGCTCAAAAATTAACTCTTGCCTGATAGAAAGACCTTGATTAGATCTTATGAGAAAAAGTTACCAAACAATGAGATATTATATTTTATCTACTATCATGCTATTAATCCTCTATGAAAGAACCTATAACAATTAGCTTATTGCCAACATTAAAACACTCAATGATATTATGATCATTATATCATCCAAACGCATGATATTATGAATAACAAAAAAAGAACATTCTCATACAATGACATTTTCACCACCAGATCGCTAAAATTTTGAAAAAAGAACAATAAAATGTAGACTAATAATTATTTTACTTATTAAGGTTTGTTTATTTTACATGCTTCGCAATTAGACTTTTCTTGAATTTACATAGTTCTTACAACACTGTACAACACCCTATAGTATGAGAATCTTTTACAGAGGATTCACATCATGATTATAGATAAAGTCTTGTATGCAACTGTTATAATTACTAATAACACTCATGTGATACTATTATCACAACCCACATTCGTGTTTTAATACCCCTGATTATACAACAGTTGCATAAATAACTATTAAAACCTTAGAAATTCTAAATAAAAATAAATAATTAATTAATAAATATTATAAAGAAGTAAAGTTTGTGTGTTTGTAAATTGTAAGGGGTAATCTCTGGATCTACTGAACCGATTTTAAAAATTCTTTCACCAATAGAAAGCCACATTATTGCGGAGTGTCGTCATCATCATCATCATCATCATCGATTTTAAAAATTCTTTCACCAATAGAAAGCCACATTATTGTTGAGTGTCATCATCATCATCATCATCATCATCATCATCGATTTTAAAAATTCTTTCACCGATAGAAAGCCACATTATTGTTGAGTGTCATCATCATCATCATCATCATCATCAGCGGACGGCGCGCGATGGCTTCGGGTTTAATTCAGTTCGCTTTCGTGCTCGCTTCGGGGATTAATAATATTATGCCCAACGAAGTGGGCGCGGGTCAGCTAGTAATTAATAAAAGCCTTTCCTATGTTAATAAGTGTACTTTCAATAATTGTTTATGAATGACTATTTGGAGCCCGCGACTTCATCTGCGCAGGATTAGTGTTTCAAGTAGCTTATATTAGCGTGGCGTATATTTTCAAAATTGTTGCCTATGTGTTAATTTGATGAATGACCATAAAATTCCATTAAAATCCATACAGCATATTTTACTTGAAAGAGTAACAAACATGCATCCATACTTACAAACTTTCGCGCTTATAATATTAGAAGGGATATCCCAACTAATATTATAAATGCGAAAGTAACTCTGTCTGTCTGTGTGTTACGCTTTCCCGCTTAAACCTCGCAATCGATTTTGATGAAATTAGGTACAGACAATCTTTAGACCCTGAGACAGAACATAGACTACTTTTTATTTCGAAAAAAATCGATGAAGGGGTTGAAATAGAGGTTGAAAGTTTTAATGGGATTTCTTAATTTTAAAAGATAAAACCATGAAATTTTATATTTAAGTACTTGATAAGAAATCATTAAACATTTCTTCTAGCATTTTTGAAATTTCGACCAATTAGGGGGTGAAATAAGGGTGGAAAGTTAGTATACAAGTTCGTCATATATCACATCATAAGAAACAAAAACATCGTTTGGGGCTGAAATAGGGGTTTAGACATAAGGGACCAGGATTCCAAAAACTAATTTCACGCGGGCGAAGCCGCGGGCGGAAGCTAGTATGATATAAATTGAAAAAATCTGTGTGAATTATTTATCAAGGTTTTCGAAAAAAACTCGTATTCTCCCTATTCAACATAACTATAATATCTATAAAAAAATGTACATACATGATGACCTTTAGGCCTTTTCAGGCACTTATTAACGTCAAAAAGGTAAGAACAGGCAAGAAACTCTGAAAATCTAATTGAAAATGGTAACCTCAGTGGATACCTCAGGAATTGCATGAATTGATTCCGCCTGCACCCTTCCACCATCGGACGACGAGACGCGGCCAGGGACTCCATCCGTATGTGGTCGACATTCCACTTCTACGTACCTCTCGGTTCGATTCGTCCTTCATTATGCGAACCGCCAAGGAATGGAATTCCCTGCCTGCGTCTTTGTTCCCCGATACCTATAATATAGGGATTTTCAAGGCAAGTGAATAGGCACTATTTGAGTTTGCGTGTTCCACCTTACCGTCGGGTCAATTTAATAGGCCACATTTGACATTTCATTAAAATTCCTCAACTAACCTTGTAATGGCGGACATAAAATATTCAATATTTTTTTAGTTTAGAAATGCACAAATGACCGTTGTTACAATGTTGCGTTTAGTGAAGTCTATACGTAAGTGATGTCCCTCAAAAAATCGAATGAATGCAATGATTATTTGTGAAGGGATTATTCACCATGAATTAATAGACAAATTTTTATTAAAATAAAACATGTTATTCTTTTGTTTCATAATAAAAAACAATAATAACTTAATAAACAGAGAAATAATTGTTATTAAAAAATTTTAAGGCAATTAAACTCGTAAAATATATTAATACAGTACCTATAAAAAAGAGCGTATTCCCATTTAAAAGGCCGGCAACACATCTGTTGTTGCGGGCAGCGATAATCACTTACCATCAAGTAATCCATTTGCTCGTTTGCCTATTACAGTTATTGTGGAAAAGTACTTTTTTTATAAGATAGGGATCTTATAAAAAAAGTACTTTTCCATAATAACTGTATTCGATTCACATATGTTTGAAGTAAATATCGATTTTTTCACCATAATCGGAGTGTTTAAGCAGGTCACCTCACTATGAACAAATGTCAAATGTGGCCTATTAAATTGACCCGACTATAGGTCCCTGATTTCTCTGGGGACTGTCCATGGGTTCTCGGACAATCCCTCCCTTGGGGTTGGCTCGACCAGACCTAGGTCGAGCCGGCCCCGGAGCACATGGCGGTAGAATTGCGAAAGCGCACCCCCCAATGTGCCCCGCATGGGCCTCGAGAACTCAGAGGAGTTTTAGTAGGTAGGCCGGTTTTTTCAGACCGGAGAGCCCCACGGCCGCGCCTAGCCTGCGCGGTGTCACGGTGCATAAAGTGTGTTTCCCCTCTGCAAAAAAAAGGTCCCTGATTGCTCTGTAGGAAATATTGGTAGCAGACTTAAAGGACATTGTTCCGGCTCCATACATGTTCTGCCTAAGAACCGTTCGAATCGAAAGTGACTTATATAAACTCTTAAAATTATATGGAATCCTATGAAATAAGTTTTCACGAACGGACACTTCAGGAAACTAAAATAATTATGAAAAAAGTTAATATTTTGAGGTTATAAATAAAAAATAACCAACCTTGCGTGAAATATCAGAGTAGTAATATCAAAGTAATATTAACAATACTATGTACAGCTAAATAGAACTAGGAAAGGACTACTCTAATAGATACTAGGAAAAGAGATAGTACCTAGTCAAGTTTAAGATAATTCTTTGACAATTATCATTTTACAAAATTCAGTCCTTTACACACAGTCGAGTCTACCAAGTACGCAATGTAATCGGAATCCGTAATCAAGCCAAAGTTGTTAGAATAAAACCATGAAACGCATAGAAAATCACAAAAGAAACGATAGTCGCAAAGCAATCAAAAATTAAATGAAACGGACATAGACAAGGAATGAAATACACCAGTGTTGCCAACTACGAAAACTATAATACTTGAATGCCAAGCTGGAAATTCGCGATTTTGCTTAAAAAATATATAATACTAGTTTTTTTCTAGCTAGTCAATTTAGGTATTTAAATGAATAAAGTGTTATGAACTAATTTTAATAACCGACTTCAAAAAGGAGGAGGTCTCAATTCGGTCCGTATTTACCGAAATCGCGAAAACTTCCGAAACTGTGGCAGCACTGGCTGACGGAAAACATTTTATACGGCATCAATAATTGTGACCCAACTTTTTATTTGGAATTTATTTATTTGAAGTGTCCGTGAAATACTAAAATATGTTTCAAATAATATAAAAATAAATGAAAATTATAGTATAATTTATATTAACATCGGTTCTTAGGCCAAAATTGAACAATGTCCTTTCTGTAACAATCTATCATTTACATATGAAATTTAATTATATAGTTTAGTACACTATTCTGTCACATGCCATTTCTTCAACACTAACTTCTTTCTTCGACATATCATCATTTACATAGTCCACCTACCTTCTATTTGGTCTTCCTCTCCCTATACGCCTATCCACTTGCATGCCCATAATGTTTCTAGTAACATGATCGTTTTCTCTTCTTAATACGTGACCATACCAGGAAAGTCCCTTTTCTCTCAATTTATTAACAATAGGAACTCTCACCAACTTCTTCATATGTTGTCATACAGCATGGCCACCGGTCACGTAGACCAGTTATCAGTAGAAAAAATCTGAACACGTACAGATGACAAACACAGACCTTAGTGTCGGGGCGGCGTGCTAACGACCTATAAACTTTAAATAGTTCCGCTTAATTGGATGAGTTTATTTGTTTACACAATTATAATCGATGCCACGGTGAATCTGGGTCGTGGCGTCTCGTCTGGTGTCGGGACGAACTTTGGCCGTCTGCTTAACACATACCTACCACGCCAGTTCAAGCGGCGTTTACATATTTGGTATTTATCATCGATCGCTTTGCTGTTTCCCAATTTATTCGGAGTCTGAGCAGAAAGATTCTGGGCTTTATTAACAAGTTTGATTATAAGATATTCCTGCAGTCGCTCAAATCCGTCGCCAGTAAATCAACCTAATCGACCTATTTTCCACAAACACCTATTTTTTTTCATAAACATGCACAATTCACGGTAACACAAATCAACAAGTGTTTCAGTAATTATTTCCATGTAGATTAACAAATAGGTTCAATTTTTTTTTAAATAAACACTACAAAATAATCGACGAATCTTTATATTAAGTCAAAAAGAAAAAACTTGTTTTATATTTCCATATACGTGGTTCTATTTGGGGAAACTAATTTACACAACCTAAAACGTAGATTAACGATTTGGTAATGATCGCAGTAAACTGGGTAGAGCGCAAACTGAGCAGCGCAAGATAAATCGGTGTGGAGATCCTTGGGGAAAGCCTATGTCTCGTAAATAGTAAAATGGTAATGAATCGACATACCAGCGCTATGGTACACCTTTAGGTAGGGTTGCCAGGATGACAAACCTAATAGCCGGACAGACCAGCCAGTTTGGCCGGACATTTGGGTAGGAAGGCCGGACACTCTACATTATTGACGACTTGGAGACCTATTTTTGAATTACGAATGCGATTTCGAAATCACCGCTGACTAAATAGTCAGCGGTGACTTTGGGGTCACGGATTCCTAAACATCCAATTTTTGAAAGTCGATCGCAGCGCTGCCGCCATAGATAAAGTACACACATAAATGTAAGAGTTCGGTTCCACGCAGAATGTAGCCGCTGCCGGTTAGTGCCGGTTTAACCTATATATATATATATGCTACATTCATATTTATATAGGTATATAATACAAATATATCGATACCTCCGGAGTAAACTATTGTATGTTCAAAACTAGTACTTTACAGGAGAGAGACTCAAAGTTGAAGTTATGAATAAAATTTACACTATAATTGTATTCAAATGAAATTTTGTTTGAAGGCTAACAATTATTTTTATGTTACTTGTATATTAAGGATTTTATAAAATTATTGCTAGTTTTTCAGATATTGTACATACAACACTTTATCAAGGAATAACACGAACGTCTACTATGTTATGTAAATATTACCACATTTTACGTTGGACTGACGGAAGAAGATGTCACTGTATCTATCACATACTATATTCTACGTGGTTTTAAACGGATAAAAATAATTGTATGTGTATGATATCAGAACAAAGTCAAATAAAATAAGCGAGGTTACTTTAAATCAAATTTATTTTTATACTTAATGTGTTTGCTACACATAAATAAAATGTAAATACTTTCACATTTTCTGAAATTTTGTATTAAAAACTTCAAATATCTATAACAAAAACAGTTATTCTCCCAAAATTTTACAAAATATAACCCTTTTATTTCTTATAATTGACGTCACTATAAATCACCATAAATCAGCAGCTTAGATTTTTAACACAACTACTGGATAATATATTATTTATGAAAATAAAACATGAAAATCTATTTAAACACTTTATAGAACTAGTATTTAAAACTAAAAAAAATAAATAACGCAAAAAGGGATTCTTCTAAAAATTCTAAAAATAATTAATACTTCAATCACAAAAAAGTAAACAATAAAATTAGCAACGTTGGTGTCTTATAATTTATGTATTATTGAATAATATATTATTTCACAAAACTCCTGAATAGCGTATTATTCATAAAAAGAATAATAATAAATTTATAGGTATTTTTTCTTATTATCATCAAATAAATTCTTAGGAAATAAAATGAACAGGAACTTTTTATCTTATTTAAAATCAAAAGTAAATCTTTTGGAAACTACAGTTTTTTTTTTAAGAATCTGATGACGACATCGAGTCATTTTGTTGAATTTCGGCATCAACTCTTAAACTTTCATAAAAGTCGTGATATGATTCAGGGATAAGTCCAATCGTGCAGAGGGATAACAAATCACCAAATTTAGCTTTTGGTATAGGTAAGCGATTCGTGTATAAGGACAAATGTTTTCAGCTGTTCTCTTGTTTTGTCGTCTTCTGGTATTACTATTAACAGCAATAGTATCAAAAGAATTGACATACATAGGTCGTATCTATAATCAATTTGAAATGGATCGCCGGCACAAACTCGACTTGTTTTATTTTTTTAAGGTGAACATTTTCTCCTTTAATATTTTTGGTCCAATTCGTCCAGTTAAAAGTGAGCGAAACTCAAAAAAAAGCACTATGCGTCATTTCTATGACTTTATACGGTTTCCCATCCTGTTTTGGCCCATCTTACTAAAGAAAAACCATTCCATAGGCGTGTATACAAGTTTATTTTTTGAGGAGCGCTCGATTAGCCATGGACACTATCGACCTCGGCCTGAGTGTGTCCTTTTTCTAAGAAAGTATGTTTTATATAACTAATATAAACTTTTGAGCCACATAAATGAAAATGCAAACACGATTCTATTACGATTTTGGCCTGCACCGATAGTTTTGCCGATAGAAGCCGATGATAGTTTAAGTCTCCGTCCAAATATAATTTCTCAGATCGTTTTCTTGTAAAGTGAGATTCTACTGGTTGTAAACTTTGAATATGATTACAGACACTTTTAGTGACCACCTGAGTAATTTTGTTTTGGATGATGTGAATGCTTCCCTCTCTGATCTGTTGAAATTATTCCGCTGGACGCATCTAATTTAATAAGTGCTGTATTAACAACTTGATCACTGATTGATATGGTATTTAATAAAATCTTTTTTATACACATTCACGTAATGAGTGATTTTATCATTAGAAGAAAATTTACGCTTTGATGTAACATCTGTAAGCATTCTTCGTTTTATTTTTCTGGTGACTAGATTAGTCAAAAATGTCCATTGTTGGTGTCTGTTGCCTAAACGCCAAAACTT